>VUQR01003406.1:20717-43783 GCA_015108515.1 Hemichromis elongatus
ATTTTTTTATTTTTGGCTAAAATTAAAAAAAAAAAAAAAAAACTCCCCAACATGACCCAAAAATCATTTGCAAAAGAGCTGGAAATGTTCCACAAAAAATGCAGCCACAGCAATCTTTTATGTTTCTCAAGCAGATTACAGATGGGGAAGGAAAGCTGTAGGACAACAAAATGCTGAATGTGTCAAATTCTCAGCCGACTTCAGGAAGTGGGGTTTTCATGTTTGACATTGAATACACAAATTTAGCCATAACACAAGTCTCACTTCATAAAACCATGTTTGCTGAACTATTGCTGCGTTGCTCCATTTTAAATCACACAAACACAGGGCGTTGTGGGTATGTGCAAGAAAGGAGATGTTCTACACTGACAGCCAATATAACTTTTGTGGGGGGTTTTTCTATGGTTTTCATCTATCTTCTTGTTGTGTAACAGACAGCATCTTTCATTTTGGAAAAAAAGGAAGGAGAAAAAAATATATATATATATATTGCAAAACTCAGGTCTTATGCCAACTGTCTGAATTTTTTTCTTGTAAGAAAGAGGGTTTTTTTCTCATTATATTGCAATTTGCTTATGTGATCTTGTGTTGTCAGTTGTCAAAATTAACTGGAAATCAGCACTGCAAAAAATGTATCTCTATGGAAAAGAAACTCTTTTGAAAACAAAAAGATATCTGGCCTGATTTAAAAAAAAAAATCCTGCTAAAATGTATTTGTAAAGACTTACTCTAAACATTCCATTATTCAAAATAACTCTAGACTAAAAACACATGGTAGCATTGGTGTGTACTGTCTACATATACTGTTTCACAGGATAAAGTTCTAAGTATATAAGAGGATGCCTAGCTCTGATTCAGTGCAGCTAAAGGTTGCTCTCAGCAGGATACCTACTCCCTGGGTTTCCCTCCTGTGCTCTGTAGTCACTAAGATCAATGTGTTCTTTCACCGTACTTTACAGGGTACATGGTGTTTCCAGCAGACAGCAGATGCACACAGTAGTCACAAAAACAGCCAACCCTGCCTCACAACTTAGCTTAATCTCTAAGGAATGTCTCAGTGACAAGATTTCAAGGCACTGGGGCTCTCTACTGGTCTTCCTCTTTCAAGCAGCAATTTCTGACTCCCTTGAAAATCCTCTGGGATCAATCTGTAATTAGGAAAAGAAAAACCCTCAAGCTTAACTAACCAAAAATGAAGTCTAGGAGCATGTAACATCAATGCAAGTCATGAAAACAAGGTTGCTCTAAAAAAAAAAAAAAAAATACAATCTCAGCTTTAGTAAGTACTCAACAAAGTGGGGCAGTGTAAGCTCAGAAGTATTGGCCATTGTCCTTCCTAAAGGAATTTTTTGTGCCACTTTAAATCACCTCATAAAGTATCATAGCAAAAATTCACACATATAACAATGCTTCTACTTGTACTACATTTGCAATCAGCTGCAGGTTGTTTTCTCTATCCTTTTTAAGAGAGCCATGGTGAATGTTTACCACTACAGCTCTGGAAGAATGTTTTCCTTTCTTTGGTCTGTGGCACGTCGTGGCCATTTGCCCCGGTGAGACATGCCAAGGAAAATACAAACTGCTGACTTTGATAACGGGGAAATCTGATTCTTTCTGCGTGCACCCTATCAAGGCAAGCAGCAACCAAACAGTTTCAAATCCCAAGTGAATGTGTTTACTAATGACTTTTCTCACTGAACATCGTATAAACGAGGGCCTGACTGATTTAGAAGTATTCACAGACAAAAGCACGCGCAGTTCTGTCTTGCTCGGGAACATGGAATATACTCTCAGCATGTCTTTTGTGCATTCAGGGGACTACAAGTAGAAAAAAGAATGAGGGGTGGAGAAGGGAGGACTGTTTGTTTTTGATGGGAGGAGGGTTTTAAACACTGTTGCAAATTGACTGTAGTTTGATTTTTTTCTTTGGGTGGGGCATACAAAACACGTTTTCTAAAATTCACTATATAAAGAGAGAACTGTGTTGAAGGATCATATTATTTCATTCATATTTGACAATGGCATATATTACATTGAGCATATCCCTTTTTATATTTACTCTATGTTCAGTCTGCAAAGTCCACTCAAAATGCCTTTTAAAATTAAGAAATGCTTTACGCTACCAGAGGATATTTATTGTGTGGCTTGCATCAGTGGTTTTGTGACACCTCCTGTAACCAATTAGGTAATTAACCATCGGCACAAGGGTGCTGTAATTTCAAAAGTTTTAAAAACAGAGTGTCAGGTTAACAAGCCTCTGGAGTAGTCAAGGTCACGCTGTCTATATCTGCTTATAAGAATTCATGCAAGAATAAAAGAAAGATGTGTTACCATGTGTGCATGCCTTTAAAGATAATAATGTTTATTCTGGGGAGGTTCATGTAAGGAATATCACTAGCACTAGGGCCATGCAGGACCTCTGCTTTAAAAAAAAGAAAAAAAAAAGTTTGAGATTTTTTTCACAACCCGTTGTAAGCAATCAGGCAAATAGAAGCCTGCAGTCGTGCAGTACACAGGCATTTCTTTTTTTGAAGGCAGAGAGCAATGCTCAGTCTACTGACAGGCGAGCTAGAAGACACACGAGAAGTTAGGGCATATTCACATAGCACTAGCAGAGGGAAACACCAATAGTGGGTCTTCTGAACCCCATTCCCACTCCCTTGGGTGTCATTGCTCCTGAATGCACATTCAACCTCCTCTACTGCTGGCAGTGAAGAACCGCAGATGCACTCAACTACAGGCTTTTCAACTCTGCATCTTTCTCGACACTTACACCAAAGCTCTACGCACGGGAAGAGGAAAAACATGTTTTATTGACAGACCAGCAGGTTTTTTAAGTTTGATTTTTTTGGTGGACTTGGAAGGTATTTTTTTGTTAGTTTGTTTTTGTTGCTTTTTGGTTGTTTTTATTTTGTCTTGATTTCTGGGAGGTGTGGTGTCGTTGGAGCCAGTATGTTTTCTATTATTGTGGCATGTTTCGCATTTATCCTGCTGAGTTCGGGGCAGGCTCAGGTTGCCACACAGACTCAGGGGCAAAGCCAGGGTGAAGGGCAGGACAGCTCTTCCACCCCGTGGAGGCAGGTGATTCAGTGGGAGAACAATGGCCAGGTTTTTAGCCTACTGAACAGCGGAGCTGAATACATTCCTGCAGGGGAAGGGACCCAGGACAGAGGCCCGAGGGTGGTTGTGGCAGATTCTCGCTCACGCTCTTCACGCAGACCTCAAGGAGGCAATGTCCGCAGACAGGCTCCTTCAAGAGGATCCTCTGAAACTGTCCGTGGACAAACAAGGCATCCTTTTGGCTTTGGACAGGTGCCTGATAACTGGAGACAAAGCACTGGTAGCACTGGAAGTAGCCAATTTCAGGGATCCTCTAGCAGTCGCTTCCGGCCATCTACAGGCTCTTCCTCAGTATCATCATCCTCTTCCTTTTCTTCATCTTCATACAACATACCAGCCTACCCACAGTACCCGTTGCCTCAACAGTCTCCTTTTCAACCAGTGCCTTATGACCCCAGTTTTGGGGATGTACCAGTCAGGAGCTACGAGCCACCCTTTCAGCCTGTTATTGGTGGAGGGTATGGTGGAACAGGATATGGCACTGGGCGAGGGTACACTGGAGGTAGATATGGAGGTGGTTTGGCCCCTGTGCTCCCAGGCTCTCCTTCTGATTTTACTGATGATGGCTATCGTTACTACCAGTCATATGGCTACGCATCCAATCCTGTGGTGCCTGCACGTGCTCCCCAGCCACCGTTTGCTGATGGTCTGGACCACAGATATACTCACAGTCTCTACAATGAGGAATCTGCTCCTGCCATTCCTGTCCCTGATGCCAACCAGGCCCCTCCTATAATAGTAGACAGATCAGGACCTGCCAATCAACCGCCAGTCAGGAGCCCCCAGTATGAGCAGTTTCCTCCATTTGGAAGACCCCAGCCTCCCTTCGTACAATCTGTTCCCTCAGGCAGAAATTCCTTAAATTCTGCCGCTGAGAACACTAATTCGAATGGCGTTAGTGTGTACCGGCCAAATCAAAGAGGTAAAGTATGGTTTATTTTGGCAATAATAAGCTAACACAGTGTATCTTTCATTGAGCACTTTGGTCAAGGCATTTAGCAACATCTTAATAATATTAAACTAGGCTGTGACACACAAGTAAAATGGCATTAGATCCAAGAATCTGTTTGATTTTCAAGGAAATCTTGAAGCACTTATTATATTTGACATTTTCAGTCCAAACAGGGCACATGTTCAGTTCTAGGCATTCACCCAAAGTATTTCAGTCTGTGAAGCAAAAAATGAAAAGCTGGCCATCTGATCTCTCTTGTTGCTGTAGATATGAATGTAAAATATGCAAGAGCGAGAGTAATAGAAAGGCCACCACCCTTTCAAGTACACTGTAACGTTTTTCCAGTCATCTTCTTCCATGTTTATCAGAAATCTGAAGTAATCGGAATGAAACAGCTGTTTAAAATTCAACCTCGTTCAGTTTACAAACAGAGAAAAGTCGACATAAGGTTCATCTTTTCCCACTTGTGTGGTTATTGAAACCAGGTGCCGAGCAAAGCCTGCCAATGTACAGAGAGCAGACACAAGAAACCCTGTGTTTTTGTGTGGGGGTGTTGTGTGCTTTTACAAAGTAGACTGGTTCATGAGGCGTGTGGAGTTTAGTAATGATGGTGGTGACCTCATAGAAGGGGGCTGGTGACGGGGTGTTGGTGGCTACCTCCTGGGTTTGATGGCAGTTGAGGGGAAACAAGGGAGGGTGATACAGTACTTCACCACTCCCTTGGGCGAAGGGAGAGTGTGGAAAGTCCCTGTAACACATGGGGTCCATTGCTTCAGCTACAGGAAATCAAATAAATATTCAGTAAGAGTCCTCAGAGGAACTATAGGAGGGTCAAAGCATGCAGTGATCTGTCTTTGAAATGTTTATTTGCCATAGGGTATGATTTCTTGACTATTAGCAATAGATAACACTTATTTTCATAACTTATTACAATATTGTTCTTGGTAGGTAGAAGTTTATCGTGTGCTCTGTGTAGATTTTGAAATGACTTAGTTCAGTGCAAACAACATGTGTGTCTATATTCTGCATGCCAGAAGCTGTGTCTGGTCTGAATAGGGAGGAGATGAGGGCCTCCAATGAGATTCTCAGACTGTTAATGCAGGTTTATCGTTTTGTTTTACTCAATAATCTGCCATACTGCACAGCAGTCTCTCTAGTGTGCTGTGCGCCTTACAAGACTCATTCATTAAATACTCTAGAGCTGGGAGCCATTTCCAAGGCACAAAAAGCCAACATGTGTGCAGATGCCTTAGTGCTCTCAGTAATCATTGTGATAAAGATTCAGTCACTGGGAGCTGTTGAAAAGCTGACATTTTTATTGCACTGCGTCACGGCAAGGCATTAAACTGGTACGGTGTCATAATAACTACTCTGATCTATAGCGAAGTTGTGTTAAAGGTGGCATAAGAAGAGAAGTGTATTTACACTGTCATTTTTAAATGCACTCCTGTATTGTATCAGACACTGTGAAGTACAGAATACACAGTAAGTATAATGTGTATCGGCTGCAATAACAAGAATTCTTATTACAAATAATTTAGACTAAAATCAGTTCAGAGATACAACAAGTACATAGAGGGCTTAGACAGGTTAGGGGAGGTGGGCAAGATGGTAAATGTACAAAAAGCAGCAATTTTTTTTCAGGCGTTAACACTGATTGTAGTGCAAAACCAGCAGCTTGAACGCCAAATCATATGCAGTCAATAGGATGTGACATACTTCAAAATGTGGCCCTAAAACCATATGTGCAAAATTACTTTATATTACTTTATATTAGCAGTAGAGGAATAAATGTGATTTTCTGTGTGTTGGCTTGAGGTTTGTCTAGTTTCGGAAGCTACTCCTTTACGGTATTTTTGTGAATACTGTGTAATCTTCAGTGAAGTTTTCTGGCAACGAAATCTAACCCAGTTTTACCCTTTTTATCTCAATATTTATATTCTCATATTCACCAGCAAAGCCTCCTACAGTCAGAGATGAGAATAATGATACAGTAACTTGTACAGTGCTGCAGTTATTGCATTAATTACATTCACCACTATATCATTGCATACAAGGGAAAGATTTTAACACCTCACTAAAGTCAATCTGTAACATTCTCACTGACCACCAAAACTAAAATGTTTAAAAAAAAACATTAAAATGCTTGACATAGATGCTAAATTGCAAGGAGAAGTGGAAAATATAAATAAAGCAACAAAGGAAAATTTGATTTGAGTTTAGAGTTAACCATGTGGAGCAGATGTTGTGATTATGATTTTACATATTCAAATGAGAACACTGCATTTAAAGTATTCCAATCTTTTTGCAGTAACAGCTCTATCTCAACATGGGAGTATCTAGAAAGGGAGACCTCATGTCTTTTATTATCCTATATTCGATGGTATAAAAAGCTTGGCAAGATTCAGTTTCTTTTCTCTGTGCCCCACTTAGAGTGTAATGTGCGGCTTTGTCACATGCTGTTGAGAGCCGATCAGCTTTGGCGTCTCAATACACTTTATCCTTCCGAAAGAGACCCACTTTCACATTTCAAAAGATTAGGGGGCAGAGAACAAAGCCTTCCCAGGGTGAGGAGGAAATATTTGGAGTTGAGAGTTGTGTTGGAAAACCTCTGTGTTTCACACTGGTTTACAGTGTTTACATGGTCTGGCCCAGGAAGTCTTCCCCTGTCCTGTATGTGTTCTTCAGAGAGAGATGTCAGATGGGATATTTACACAACCTCCTCAAAGGGAAAGTCCTTATTTAAACTTGCAGGTTGAGAGGGAATACTCACCTGGATGTTAGATGCCAGGACATTATTGTGTATTTTCCACAAACGGGCTACAACTAAACACATTATTGTGAGTCCTAAATCCAAATCTATGTTTGTTTTTTTCCCCCCATTGCATTCTTGTCCTTTGTCAAAGCACACTGCAACATGAATTAAAGATTTGGTGATTTCCAGGCTTAGAGGTCAGAAGGTTTGACTTTCAGTTGTTTGAACAAGCTCACATTTAAATGTGCCTGGCCTTTGCGAACCAAACAGAGAGAGGTGATAAGCCATGTCAGAGACCACTGCTGGCAAGTCGGGCCTGCTTTTCTTTTTTTTTCTTTCAACTAATTCCTCTTTTTTTCTAACAGATGTGGTCAGTGACCCACTTTAAAAAAAAAAAGAAGTTGGTGTGAGATCATTGTTTTTTTGCCCTGGCACATACATTACATTCTCCCCCTCTGTCTGGCTTTCTCTATGTATCGCTGTTTACTTTTCTACATCTCTTATCTTTGACACTTGTTTTAATAACAAAAATAGTGGAAAAACCTGGGCTGAATTGCAACCAGCCCTTCTGTAGCACTCTCAGACATTTCCAAATTTAGCCCTGTCCCCAGCAGGTATGACTTGTCTGTTTGTTACATTTAAGGTTAAGCTGAAGTGACATGTTCATGTCAAAATTTGTATTTTGGAAGATCACATTATATTAGCAGAGCAAGTAGGCGAGCAAGGTATATATTTTGTTCCACCTTTTTTAATACACGATACTCTATATTTAATAAGACCGACACTATGAGTGTATATAATTGAGGTGGGGCTGTATACTTCTGTTTGTTTTGGGGATTTTGTAGATAATGGATTCAGATGTAATCCATTTGCTCTTTCACCCCTAATTCACCTCTGTCTAAGGGGCCCCTCACAGCAAACGTGTCTCATTAGAAAGCCATGATAATAATCTGGAATGCACAGTAATTAGTAGGCACTGGGTCTATAGCGTGACCCACTCTTGAACTGTAGGCCATGTTGCTGAAATGTTTCCCATTATCTCTTCCATCAACACCACTCTATTTACCTTCCTCTTAAAAAAAAAACTAGGTGAACTTGACAGTGTTGGAATTTAGATTTTTTTTTTTTAAATGCATTTGTCTGCTTGAGCTACAGTGAATTCATTTAACAGCATTCAAATTATATGTATAAAAATATTTTTTGTTTCCAAATGTTGGAGCTTCTTTTTTAGCAGCATTGTGTGGTATTGGATAACTGGCTGAATGACAACAGAGGCTGAAAAGTCTATGTTATTTCAGGTTTGCCTGATCTGGTCCCTGATCCCAACTATGTCCAGGCTTCGACATATATTCAGAGAGCCCACATGTACTCTCTTCGCTGTGCTGCTGAGGAGAAATGTCTGTCCAGGTAAAGATGTCCTTTGTTTGTTTATTCGCATGTTTTTTTCGTTATTGTGCTTGTGACAAATTTGTACTTAAAATTTTTTTTGCAAAAGCTTAACCTGCCTGAACCATGAAATAATGACCAAATATTGTATATTTTTTTTAAATTAAGAGTTAAAAAATTACATTTTAATTTCTATATACAGTTTTTAATTTGTATTTTATTTGCTACATCTGGATTAAGGGGTTAAGGGCAGTGTTGAACCTGATTGCAAAAACAGTAAATGGAAACAATAAATTGTGTAGCACTTTTCACAGGCTACAGTCCTGTCCAGGTTACACACTTTTGGTTTATGCATTAACAACAAAATGTAAAGTTTTATGAAAGACTAGCATGTTTTTATGAGCTGCTTCACCTTTGGGGACCATTAACCGGCGAGTGAACCATTCGTTATTCGAACTCAGCCTTCAGGATTATGTCCATTCTATGCAATAATTTCTGAAATAAATAATGAAAGAATTTGACTAACAGCACAACTTACGTGAGCTAAATCTTGGTCCCTTTAAAGACTGGATGGAGGCTGTCCTTACTTTCATTTCTCGGTGTTGGTGAAAAGCATCCCCTGAGCCTCAGGCCTGGACCCTTTGACTACCTCTGCACTAAGGACACCATTGAAATGATGGAAGTGTGTTGTCCCTGTGGCTGCTCTATTTGCTCTCTTCCCATCACAAGCACAGCCATCCCTCAAAGCCCTTTCATATCCTGCTTGAGTCTGCAGCAATCACCCACAGATGGGCTGTTGTAATTTGCCATACACTCCAATGTCAACAACAGTCACAAGATGAATGGCTTAGATCTTCAGTGGTATTGTGAACTCGAGGTTGTGTCTCCCTTTTCGCACAAAAAAGTTAATTGTGTATAGGATGTGTTTTTTCCCCCTCTGCTCATGTTGAAACAGTGTGTTTGGAGAGATGGTTTTAATCTGTAGAATGAATTATTTAGTAACCTGCCTCGAAGATTTTCAGTTGGGCTCTTTTTTTCCCTCGTCTTAGTTATGAGAAACAGACATGCCTGCACCCAGGACTTTCCCTCATCCTTTTTGTCTTCATATATATGTGCACAATTTAGCTCTGCATATACCCCTGAGACCACTGACTATGATGTGAGGGTCCTGCTACGATTTCCACAGCGAGTGAAGAACAAGGGAACTGCTGACTTCATGCCGAACAGGCCACGTCATACCTGGGAGTGGCACAGCTGTCATCAGTAAGTGCTTAATAATGAACAATAGTACATAGCGGATTTCAGCCAGTAAGTTTGGATGAATGCATTTATTTTAACCAATATATTTAAAGATATATTCTCATTGTTAGCAGTTCTAATTATTTTAGCTTCAATTAAGAGAATTTTTCTGTTCTGTGTGCATGACAGACGGGTACATACTGTTAAGAATAATAAGAAACCCTTACACGGTTTGGCTGCTAAATGTTTAGAGTCGGAGAAGTATCAAATACAAATGGTTATTTACACTGAATCCACCAAAGCAAGAATATATATCACACCCAGGCAAACTGTGTTTTTGCACTAAGGGATAAAACATAAGCAACAGTATTTAACTGCTGTGTGAATGTATTTAAAAGCTTTATTGCCATATGGGCCATATGAACGTGTACAGGACTGCATATATAACTGGAACACACGTTTTTCTGTGTAACGTTAGGTCAGCTGTCTTGGGTGTCACACTAGCATAAAAACCCTGCGTTGTAGCCTAAAAGATCACTTCACAAAAAACGACAGACCTTGAGGTAGTTGACTGAAAAAGTCCTGTTTCACTTCAGTAATCTGGCAACAGAGCAGAGGTTGGTAACCCATGGAGTCCAGAACCAAGTCACATTACACAAAAACATAATGGAGTAGAGCTGTGTTGGTTTGACCAGTTTGACAAACAGAACTCTCACTGTCTTTCTCAGTACACAGACCTTACATAGAAATATGTCTTCAAGAGATATTAGATAACTTGCTAATATGATCGCCTTATGAAGTCTGTTCTAGAGACTAGGTACCTTTGGTTCTCAGATGAGATTCTGGATGTGCTAACAGAGCCTTGGCTGAGGAGCCCAGTGTGCCAACTGGCAAAAAAGATGTGAGATGATCTTTAATAAACTTTGGTGCAAATCTGGAATGAGTCTTAAAACCTGCCAATTAAATCTTAAAGTCAAGTCTAAAGATCACCAACAACTAAGAAGCTAAAGTATAAGTCATGTCTAGCTGGCTGCTGCAATCTGGACAAGCTGTAGTTTATTTAGTATATACGTATATTAATTTGACTCAAATGAAGATCAGATATTAGGAGAAGTAATGAAGGGGCGGATCTAAGAGATATTATTATCCTTTTCTTATGTTATATTAAATGAAGGCTGGTTTTTATCTCTATTTAAACAAGTCTGCTTGCTGACGCAGGATCAAGAGTCTCCTTACTTTTCTCATCCTAGAGGAATGTTGACTGGCCGTTAGGAGATTGGCAGTGTTGTTGCTGCTTGACATCAGTCTACATTTACACAGTGGTTCCCAAGAGGCAGAAAGCCAAGGCAATCATTCCACTGACTGTGTGATCAGAATGACAAATCAATCAATTTTTCCTGTCAATCTTTGACACCAGATCAAATTGCTGCGAAAGTATGATGGCGTGGATATGGGTTACTGGGACAGTGTTTGGTTAAAAAGAAGCCTCTTTAGGGGAAGAAAACCTCTAGCCCAGATTCTTACAATAAACTTTCCTGCCCTACTTTTTTTTTTTTTTTTCAAATCAAGTGACAGTTGACAGTTTTGCTTTTCATTTCATCCACTCCTATTTTTTGCACTTAGGTATCAAAAAGGGGATGAGAACAGCTCTCTCTGAGTATCAAGGGTTGTAAAATGTTGAAATTCTGTATTTTTTTTACACGAATTAGGACAAAGAAATCCACGTAGATCATATTTTTATTATGCTGAAAGAATCAGAAGTTCAACTGTTTGACTCATTTTTCACAACTTACTAATAGAATTCTTCAACCTGTGCTCTATTTATCTCACTCTCATATGTTACAACTGTATTAAGCTATGTGACCTTTGTGGTCAAAGATTACAGCCAGTATTTATGCAGGTGCTTTGATGTATGTCTTCATATCCTGGTCCTCCACATTTTGGAAGGCAAATGTCAGGCCACTGCTAAATGGTTCTCAAAGAACCTACTGTAATTCCCGTGTTTTATAACCCTCGCTCTGATCTCAGGAACCCTCAAAGTCTTGTTTGTTGCTAGATGAGTGGAAAATGACTCACAGCTAAGAAGGATTGGAATGTTTTGTACATTAAGAATACAAGCTATTCTTGTTAAATCCCCTATATGTCCTTCCAACACTACATTCCCTATAGTTGACATAGTCAATAAGGGGATCCAAAAATCAAAAGAGGCAAGGGACCCTTCCAGGCATCTCGTCATCCAGCTTTGCTTCCTGCACCCTTTCTTTCTATTTCACATACACACACTTGCTGAAGATAATCATCTCAAGACTGCCACTGAAATGAATGCCAGTTCCAGGAACACAAACAAATGCTGTGTTTCAGCATTCCAGGCCTTCAAGTTCCCTCCTTGTTTTATACACAAATGTGAATATATGCACTCACACAAATTGCGTGTGTACCCGTTTGCTCCCCAGTAAAAAAAAAAACAGGATATAAACAGCCACAGTCATCGATATTTGTACGCCAAAAGAGACAAAAATTGTAATTTATGGCCTGAGTCATAATGAAGACAGTGTTTAGCCTTAGATAACAACAGACAGGTTTCTACCTGAAATCATTCCCTAATTGGTTGGCTCCTCTATGGAACAAATGAGTCCTTGAATGGTCACTTGCTCCATCAGTGGAAACTACCCACTTTTCCTTCCAAGTCATCCTTCAATCTTTAATGACTGTTCCAGTAAAAGCTGTTGCTGTGTTGAAACACAGGCTATGAAGTAAGGCAAAAGGGCAATATTTATATAGTCTGAGTGTGTCTGAGAGTAACGGATCCAGTGCTTACCTCACCCGCTATAGCTATAGTCTCTACCACGACTAAGCAATCAAGGAACTTAGCAATGATATTAAAAAAAAATCATTACAATTACTAATTTAAGTGTTTCATTCCTGTAATGCATAATGTATTGATTGTTTTTTTAAACTGTCCATTGGCTTTTTTGTTGCAGTAACTATAACAAATTATTTCATTTTAGTTTCCCCTAGATTCCCCAAATTAGACTACATCTATACATTAATTAAATGTTTTATAACTGTAGCTATTTAGAATATAAATGGTGCTGCTACAACACTGTATCCCTATAATATATAATGAATAACATCATGTAAAGAAACCCATCAATTATTCCTTAAACTCGCTGTGTTGACCAAGCTGGTGCACTGGAACAAGTTATTGTGTAAACTTCTTAACCATGTCTTAGCTTTACTCACAACCAAAACTAAAGTTTTAGATTATCCCAGATATTTTCTTTGTCATTTATTGCCCTTGAAAACTGAACCATGTAAACTCCAGTTAAAGAAAATCACATTAAACTTGTATGTAATGAAGAAAAGTAAACCACAAAAGAATGTGAAGTGTTTATGTTTTAATAACTCAGTTCTTGCAAGTGCTGCGGAAAAATCCATCAAAATAGTTGCCAAGAAGTATAGCTTTCCTCATCAACATCAAATTATGCTGTCACCTCTCAATGCAAATATTCACATGCCTGCTTGCACCACAATTATGAGCACAGCATGGTTGTAAAAGTGAATAGCATCCTGGGTCACTTTGACATTTGGGAGATGATCAAGCCACATAGCAGTTAATATTGCAGATGATTTGAAATGGACCGGCTCGTTGACAGAGTCATACACTAAGAGCCACTCGGTTGATATTCCGGTTCAGTTGAGATGATCAGTGGTCATGTGCATCCAGGCTTTCCTAAGCTGCTAAAGCTGTGCAAACACACAAACACAGAGGCAAAGCAATGTGTTCATACTGTGACACACAAATGACACATGCTGATATGTGCATGCACACGCTTAAAAGTAACCATGCTCAAACAAAAAAAAGCATAAACACCAACTCACACCCACACACACGCACACACACAAACAACTCTGATCTTGTCGATTTGTACAAGCTAATTAGTAACATTCATACATCATTAGGGTGTTAATACCTTGCTTCAGCAATGCTTTATTGTTGTCATTAATTAGTATCATTACCCTTTCATGATTTATGATGTGTTCAGTCAAGGTGCAACGTCAGTTACAAAATGTTAACAGCTGAGGTCACCGGGCTGAATAGACAGTCATCAATTCAGTTTTTGTCTTAGAAGTTTAAATTTGTATTACTTAAAACTGATCAAAGAAGGCAATGTAATTACAAAAGCAGCAAAATGGCATTAATAAACTAATTGTAATTTTCCTCCTTCGGTCCAAAGACATGTCAGATTAACAGGTGATTGTTAACTAGTTGGTGTGAGTAGAGAAAATAGAATTATTTGTATTGTATTGCTAAATGTGGCTTTTGATTGTGTGTTTGCTCGTTCTGACAGACATTACCACAGTATGGATGAGTTCAGCCATTATGATTTACTTGAGGTCAGTACTGGTCGTAAAGTGGCGGAGGGACACAAGGCTAGCTTCTGCCTGGAGGACACCACATGTGACTTCGGTCACCTGAAGCGTTACGCCTGCACTGCTCACACTCAGGTAATCCAAGAAACTAAATCAGAAGTGGATATAATAACAATTATTCTTTGGTGGTTCACATCATATTTATCAGGAACCATATCAATATCCATCCTCTGTAGGTATGCATTTTGTGACTAGTCCTGTAAACGTTATCGGTATTTTGCATTAATTCAACAATTGATGTATTAGTAAAAAATTTAATGGTCCCTGATGAAAATTAGCTTGTTGATGTTACATTAGCAATAAACTTTTATGCTCCGTTCATGTTTATTAGACAATCCGATCGTATTTACTTTTTGATCATTACAGCTGCTGTTGGCATAGATCAGTATTCCTTATGAACCTCTCTTTTTGCCTCTGTTTCTTCAGGGTCTGAGCCCAGGCTGCTACGATACTTACAATGCTGATATTGACTGCCAGTGGATAGATATCACTGACATCCAACCAGGAAACTATATACTAAAGGTAAGAGTCAAGTGAGATTCAGACGTGCATGGGCATGGCAAGTTAGCAAGCAGCACAGGAGTACATTTCATAGAGTGAGAAAGGGTCAAGGCCACCAAAACAAATTGATCCAGGTCATGAAGTTTTTAGGTTTCTTGTTATCTGGAGTTTTTTAGGTTGCAGCACCTTATGGTTCAGTGCCACTGCTTTCCCATCCATCTTATTGTCTGCTGTTCATGCATATTTTATTTAATCAATATTGCTGCAATGTCCACACAAAAAGATCTATACATTCAGTTCATAGTTATTCATAATGCAGTTAGGAATCTTTTATTCTCATCTATACCACTGCCATTATTTGTAGAAAGTGTTTGCAATGATTTGTATTTATGATGAGTTATAATCTTCCCTCCTTGTTTAAACTCCAGCTCCAGGTTAATCCCAAGTTCTTGGTGCTGGAGTCAGACTTTACCAACAATGTGGTTAGGTGTAACATTCACTACACAGGACGGTTTGTTACAACGAAAAACTGCAAGATAGCACAGTAAGTAAGACAAAATGTATGACATTAATTTGCGGTGAGGTTAATTGTCGCATTTGTAATGCTCTCCCAATTTAAAGACCTTTCCCTGGAAAAAAAAAAAAGATTTTGTTATATGGAAACTGAAATGAAAACTTTAAATCAGGGTTTGTGTCACTTTCCCACCACTGACGTTACGTTAAATCATATGATAAGGTGGCGGCTGAATGCAACTATCTGAAGAGCTGCACAGTGTTTTGAAGTACTTAGTGGGCTTAATGGGTTCGTGGTTGAAATATTTGATGATTTAATGAATTATGCTCTCATTCTCCCATTAAGATTAAGAGCCTCTGAAACTTTGATATTCTCCCTCAAAGGGAGATGTAGGGGTGTTGAACTTGTTAATAGTGCTATTAGGAAGTGTATCATTGCACTCTGAATTACTATCATATCCTCTTGAAAAGACTTTATATAGAGAGGTTTGAGTGCTCAAGCTAATCTCCCTTTGTTACATTGGTGCAGTGAAACAAAGCCTTAAAATATGTTTGCTAAAGCATATTCAGAGTTAATGAAAACTGGATATAATAGTATACTATAGCATAATATGTTTTAGCTACTGATGCCAATAAAAGATGTGTATGCTGCCATAGATAACTATTATATCAACATGTCAAGAGTCCTTGATTTTTTCTCCCTTTCTTTATCATCACTTTATCTGTGATCAGATAAAAGAGATGTCTGTCTATAGTTGGATTTTGATCAAAATGACATGATTTATGTAAGTATATTTTGTAGCACTACACTAAGAAAGGGTTATTGTAATAAAACTAAAGCGCTCATTAGAATCATGTTTTGTTAGCATAATGGAATTAAGCTTCAATAAGTGCTAGTGTAGTTTGTGCTGTATTGAAGCAGAATAATGAAACTTAGTAAAGCTAAAGGTGCAGTCTGTAGAGAAGACCAAACTTAAAAAGTTGAGACCCTAAATGCTTGGATATTATTGCAGAAGGATTGCCTGTCAAACTTTTTATTTAACCGCTGCATTACAGTTATTGTGATGATAACAAAAAATGTAAATCTTACTGAAAATGACAGTTTTTTTGAGGGCTCTCCTCATACTAGGGCTCTGGCACTTATTTCTCTTCTGCATCTTACTTAAAAGCAGTACACCTTGTTCCACAGCCAAGGACTACATATAACTATAGTGGGCACATCAAGTTGCAGGCTGCATTTAAAAGACCACTTCATGACTGGCACAAGTCAGTGTAGTATTTGGCCAAGAACATGGAAGCTTATCCTTGCAGCTAATCAGCATTTAGAATAACATTAGAAGTGGGTGAAATAAAGCCTGATTGTACCTCAGCTACACAAGCCAAAGTAGATGATGGACCACAAGTCTCTGTCTCAAAAGCCAGTCATAAGCCATACAGTTTTTTTTATTCAGTTTATATAAACGGAATAATAAAAAGGCTTAAATTAGTAAACTGAAAATCAGCATTTTGTGAGTTTTGCATCTGACCATGACTCACACTGTCTGCAAATTTTACTTCAGGCTGCAGATGCAAACAACCCCCAGACGGTAGAAAGAAAACGGAAAACAGTAATTTAGATAATATTATTATGATAGCAGATTTGAACCTCACAATCTTAATATGTTGTGCAGAGTTTATACCTTAAAAATCTTTTCAAATAGCTTTTACTTTATTAAGCTAGCTGGATAGCTGACACATCCCCTTTTATAAAGCAATTATTCTAATTCAGTACAATTCAGTTCAGTTTACAACAGTTGCTTCAAATCTCCCATCACCTCAAAGAACTACAGACAAGACTTAAAAGTAGAGTACATTTATGACTATGTCTCCACATTTTAAAATTCCCATGTCAACATAACGAATCATTCATGAAGGTCCTAAATATGTATGCATTAATGAGTATCAGATACAGCAAAACGGTCAGTATATAAACACAGGAAGGTAATGAGACTGGTGACAAATTTCTCTCCCAAGAATGTAACACGGATGTTGTTTGTTATGTGTTTTTCTTACAGGTCTTGATCAGACACTGGAAGGCTGCCACATTAGAGTGACCCTGATCGCTATTCCATTGAAATGTGAATGGAATCCATTTCTTGTTGGTTCATTGTTGGTGTTTGTCTCTGCTTTTTGCACTGTTTTGGGATCCCAGGCAGACAAGAAAAGCATAGGTTCCACCAGCACTCAGATTGTGCCAAGGCAGTAGTACTGCATAATGCATATCGCATGTCAGTATCCCAATAATGAACCAACAGTTCACTTCCCTGTAATCTGTTCTATAATATTGCCCGCCCACTTACATATCTCATATTGCCACGGTACCAGTCTGACGTGGTTACATGCTAGGACACATCACTGACTATCAAAGAGGTGTTTATGTTTGTGTATATCCGCACAAACATCTATGCTGTGCCACCCCCGCAGAGTGGCTTTGTTTGAATTATAAAAAGCATGAAATGGTGCCCATGCTGAAATGAGTGTTCCAGACAAGTCAGGGTTCAGCTGGAATCCAACAAATAAAATTAGGGGACAAAGTCTTCCCAGGTGCATTCATCCATGCAGTGTGGGGGCAGACAGAGATGCCCAGTGACTCAGAAGAACTATAATGTGTTAGTTTTTTCTCGTTCTCTCTCTTCACTGCCTCAGTGGATCAGGCTGGAATCCTGTGACTCTCTGGGCACATCCTGTTTAATGTTGTGTTAACAGCAAGAGGAAGACAGCAGGTCATATTTTCTTTTGGCAACATCAAATTGGAAGTCAGCAAAAAGACAGACTGTCAGTAGTGGACACAGTTTTCCTCCAAAACCTCAGATATTTGAGTTATGTCCTTTCTTATTTCAGTTCAACAGTAACAGGAAGCTCAGCTGGCAGAAATCGGTTCTTTCCAACAAATAAGATTCAAGTGATTTAAGCAGTATGCTTACACTATCTTGTGGTCTCTTCTTCATCACCAGCACTGGTCAGATGACACATAGGTCATCTATGCCATGTAAGGAATGTGTATACAAATATTCCAGAAATGCATGTTTTTAATAATTGACAATATTTTGTTGTATCCATTCAGAACTGTTACTGTAATTGTGAAATTCAGTGAATATCTATATTTTTTTCCTTTCTTGATAATCTGAGTTATTCAACTAGTATATGTTGGTGGACAAACACACTACTGCTATGCCTTAGTATGATAATGCAGAGTGCCAGAACGCTGTCACTACCTACCTCTCCAACTCATGAGCTGTTGTTTTGAAATGATATCCCTGCAGTGGTTTACAGTGGCTGCCTACCAATCTGTTACAACACACAGGTAAAAACCATAAATCAGCTGGCAATATCATTGAACACACACAGCAAAATATGACTTTAGAAACATAGTTTTAGTCCATCAGGATCTCAGTCCTGGTTGATTTGACAATAAATGCTGTGTTTTTATACTGTCTATTACTTTTTATAGAACTGAAGCAAAAGGATAAGTACAACATTTGTTTACAACAAGTCAGTAATAGCTAGCATTATTCCATAATGCCATTAGCAAACCATGGTTAGATTTTAATAATATAACAAAAGCCAAAAAGCACATTATTTATTTTTTCTCTTGCTGATGCAGTTTTAATGATTGATTGTACGTAAGAGAAAACTTGCTTTTTTCCCCCATATTTGTGCGCGTGCACACTACAATAGAAGCTGCCCCATGTTCCACCAGAGGAGCATTTTTATTGTGAAGCAGCAATAGTAGCAAATGTTCTGTAAGCAGTAAGTTAGTAAAGCATAGATATAGTGTAGAGAAAGTGAAGTGTGAGGATATGCAGTGAGATAAAATTACAAACAATAATGCTAGATTACATGCATGCATGGCTGCCCGTGCATGCATGTAATGATATAATTGGATTTAAGCATAGACTCACCGACCCTGCCACTAACAATAGCAGTACTTATATAGAGAGATAAATACAAAATGTAAAAAGATTAAATGGGTTTTGCACACAGTATTTTAGTTATAAATAGTGACTAAACTTGGGTTTCATAACAAGAACATCTTAAGTGTTACTTTAATATTTAAGTTAATTTTTTTTGGTAAGAATCTGGTTTGTATTGTGTAAGTGTTGGCCAAATGACAAAGCACCAAAATGTGATTATTACTGTTAATTTCTTTGTGTGTGTTTTGTTTTTAAATTTTGAGATGCGGAATGCGCATACTTTTTATATCCAAATTTTTCTCCTTTCTCTGTTGGTCTTTCATATTGTACTGTAAATGCTTAATTCTTTATTCCGGTCTGTAGATCATGATCATACTGTACACTTATCAAAAAAAATCCAACAACTTGTGACTCTGACATTCGGTGGAGCAGTAGTTTATGTGTAGGTTAACATGCAGCATTTTTAACCTGTCTTGAGGCTTTGCAGTATTTTTCTAACAGTGAACACCTGTCAAAATGTCTTATATAATAAATACATTTACATGTTTGCTGTGTGCACATAAGGTTGAATATATGCACTGCTCTTCCAGTAGTATTTGACTGCGCTTCATGCAGCAGGTTTGCATGTGAGCTCACATGTAGCATGTATCACCTGATCTAAGGCAAATGTTCTATGACAAGTGTAACAAGTTACTGAATTCACTTCCTTCGTGAGAGATTAGCTGTGATATGTTTAATGCACAAAGGCATTTTCCCAAGTACTGCATGTTATTTTGTCAGGCATGATTCCGGCTGGGATGCAAATCTGACCTTTACAAGTAGAGAAAAATACACCCTCCATATAAGATACTGACAAAAAACAATGAACGCAGCTGCATGGTGACATCAAATCAGTCAAGCAATCAAAAAACAAACTGTCTGGTCGTAGTGTTTTGAGTGGGACAAATGTTTCATCACTTATCCAAATGACTTCTTCAGTCTTAGCTGAATCCAGGTTTCCCCAAATTTATAAACAGTACATTTGCATAATGACTAAAACTAGTACACAAACAATGGGATGTGAAGTCAGTTTCTTGATCAATAATATGCAAATTGTCATGACCATTGATCAACAAACACTGAGCAAAGCCCATTGATCAAGTTGAATAACATTCACAGAGAGTTGGGGAATCACAGCAAGATGTAAGATGGTGTTATTGTCCAAGATGTGTACATCCCCATCATTAAAAGAGTGGCCACTGGCCTGTAGATGTAAATAGACTGTGGAGTCCTGGCATGAAGAGTTAGCTCTTCTGTGTAGTGCCATCCGCTTAGGCAGAGTGTGTAAATCACAGCGTACACTATATTACTCTGTTTGCGCAGAGAGGCCGGATTCTTGGGGTCGACCAATTTTTGGGACAGCGTGTTTTGGAGTTTGCAAGCGAGAGAGAAGCAGTGTTTAGAGAAAATGTGTCTTAGCTCTTCCAATACTCCTGACACGTAAGAGATCACTAGCAGGTTTCACTTAGGCAGCAGTTGTCCTTCTCTACTGGATCACCTGGAGATTTCTTCAGGCGCCTTCCCAGCTTTGAGAAATGTCCAGCTGGGATAACCACATTTACTTAGGGCCTTGTTAATATGATGTTCTTCTGCATCTCACAGTGAAATTTCACAGTCTAAGAAGGCTAGCCTGTCATTTTCATATTTCCTTGAACTTGATGTGTTTGTTCACCGAGTTAATGTGATCAGTGAACTGCGGTACTTTCTGAGATTTGATTTTCACCCAGGTGTCCTCCACATAACTAAACCAATGACTTAGTGGTGTTCCAGGGTAGGATATCAGAGTCCTCTTTTCTGCTTCTTCCATGTACAAGTTGGCCACAGTTGGTAAAACTGGGGAACCTAAGGCACATCCATGTTTCTGCCTGTAGTACTGACCCTTGTATGTGAAATATGTGGAATGAAGAAACAGTTCTAAGAGCAAACACACTTGGTCGATGCTGAGAGTGGTCCCGTTGCTGAGGCTTAGGTCATCTTGTAATCTCGTACGAACTACCTCCACTGCTTTAGTGACTGGAACACAAGTGAAGAGAGATGTAAAATCATACAAAAGCATTGTTTCATCTGCCTCCATAATGACTTCTTTCACCTTCTCAACAAAATGTTGAGTGTTCTGGATGTGGTGTTTTGACCTGTCTACCAATAGATTGAGGATAAAAGCAAGAATCTTTGAGATTTTATGTGTTATGTGACAGCCTTTCTGGTGTAGCAAAGCTGTGCACCTACCCTTGTCTGCCAGAAGGATGATAATATTGCTGTCATTACTAAGTGATGTGAGTGCCTTCCTCTCCTCTATGCTGATGTTGGATGCTGCAGACTTTGCATTGCTGATACAGTCTGAAACTTCAACCCTTTTGCAAGGATGTTTTTTCTCTGGTTGGGTGAGTTATCTGTCGGACAAATGTTTCACCCATTTGTCCACATCCTTGGTGTTGCATTCTTTTCTTTTCTGGCCTCTGGGGACATTCTCGACTGATCTTTTTTGATCTTCAGTGGTAGTTGATCAATGGCCATGACAATTCGCATATGATCAAGAAACTATCCTCACAGCCCATTGTTCGTCAGTGGTGCTAGTTTCAGTCATCAAGATTGGGGAAACCTGCATTCATCTGAGATTAATAAGTAACTTTGATAAGTAACAAAATGTTTCTCCATCTGAAACGCTACCTCCTGATGAACAGAATCAACTTTTTGGGAGGTTTTGTTGGGGTTTTTCTTGTCATTTAACATTATCTAGACATTCTTCTTTTGCAGCAGACATAGTCCAGTCGCATTATGCATAAAGGATAGATCTTATGTTCCCACCCAGCAAAAACAAATTGAATGAACTAAAAACAAACAAGCAGAGAGCAGAATAAAAAAACAAGAGTTTTGATTAAAAAAATCAGAGGTAAAAGGTCATCTTTTTAGGTTGTTGAAAAGAAGTCTTGCTAAAGATAAAGACATCTTTTAACACAGCCAGTTTATAGTTTGAGGTGACATTATTTGACACTGCACCATCATCCTTTTACTGTTCTCAGTTATCATGGTCATGGGATTCTTAAGTGCCTGAAATTAAGGCAACTGGAGTTCAATTTCTTTTCTTCATTTTTTCACCTCTCATCAGAGAGTAACAGGTCTTTAACCCCTTTGAGAGTTGTTGGCGTACCCTGTCACAGTGTAGTCATTAAGGGTCACATGAGCCAAGGTGTGAAGTAAGGAAAGGGTCACTACAGTCAGGAGCCAATGTGTGAATCCTTTGTGAGACATTGCTCCACCCTCTCATCCTGTGAGTTATTAATGGCTACCTATCAAACAGTATTAAGCTGGATAGAGGAACAAGGCAGGGCTGTGTGTGTTCACCATTATTATTCGCGTTATATTTGGAACCATTGGCTCAATATATAAGACAAAGCAAAGAAATAAAAGGCATTAACATCCATGAGAAGGAGCATAAGTTAGCCTGCTGTGCAGATGATATTTTAATATTTTTTGGTCAACCAGCAAGCTCTCTACCTAATTTAATGAAATCATTTGAATATTTTGGTCGACTAGCAGGATATAAAGTTAATATGAGTAAAACACAATTGCTAGAGGCTATGTCCACACTAATGCGTTTTCGTTTGAAAACGCATCTTTTTTTCTCCGTTTCGCCCTCCCGTCCACACTGAGACGGAGGGAAAACGGAGCGTTTTTGGAAACGGTCTCCAAAACGCATCAATCTGTAAATGCAGCGTTTTCACGTCGTGTGGACGGCCAAAATTGAGCTTTTTTAAAACGATGACGTATGTTAGTCATATGATGCAGTCATGTGACCACTTTAACCAAGATGGTCAGACGGCATCGTACCGCAGTTGTTTTGTTTGCTCAGTTTCAGTTTAGTTTCAGTCAGTAAGTTTTTAGTGGCCGTGTTGAAGATTAATATGTACTCATTTGTGACTCGGAGCAACAGCTCCACCTCATTATCATTCCATTTGACACATTCGGTGCTTTGTCTCGCCATTTCGCCGCTCGTTTTAAAGAGCCGGAAAGTAAATAAACAACACATGGAAATTACGCAGGTCGTCTCGTCTAACATTTCACGCATGCGCCGTACTGGACGCGCAAAGATGTGAAAAACGACTCAAAACGATAGTGTGGACGGGGATCGGTTTTCTACGAAAGCTCCGTTTTCCAAAAGATCCGGACTAGTGTG
>VUQR01003408.1:9699-31934 GCA_015108515.1 Hemichromis elongatus
ACCCCCCCCCCCCCCCACCTCGCCCCCCCCCCCCCCCCCCCCCCTCACACACACACACACAAAGCTACACAGCGCAGTGTACTTAATGAATAGCACACTTGGGGCTGCAGGGGTTTTTGCCGGAACAGCGAGAGAGAAAAAAATAGCCCCCAGTGACCTCTGAGGGCCATCTGAGATAATAAATCCATGACCCTGAGTTCCGGAGTGCTTTGGGCAAGGTTGGGGTGGCAAATTTCCCACTTCCACAATATCACATGTTAACGGTAATTCCTTTTAGCCAATGTGTAATGGCACAGGAATGTCTTCTCCCCAGCCTCATCTAGGCCTGGTGGAATCTGTTGAAAATGTGTGACAGCTGTGAAAGTTGGCTAGCTCCAGCCTGTGAATGTATAAGATTTGGATGCGATTCAGGACCGAGGGGTGCAGGGTGAGGTGCGCTGAGGGAAGGAGGTAAGTGACGGTGGAGGGGGGCTTGTGTTGTTATGGTGAAGTTCATTTCCTTGCCTCCCGTCTCTCTGTGTTTTGCTCCTCCTTTTCTTTGACTTTTCTTTGCTCCAGTGTAACCTTGTTCTTTTAAATCCCCGACTTTGAAAAGCAGCGGCTAAAAAAGGAGACATAGCGGATAAATGCTATGGGAATATTTAATACAGCAGGACATCCTCTAAATGCACTGTGTTGCCAAACAACGTAATTCTTTATATCTGTTCTTGCTTTTACAACAACAGCTATATAGAGGGCAGATAAAAACTGAGGGGCAGATGGCAGTGAAGTGGTGAATGGGGCCACTGCACCAGCCCCACCCACTAGCCTCTGGGTAACGCATCTGCCCTCAAAGGCCCTGTGTGTGTGGTGATATGTTGTGAACCGTAATGACTACAGTGTTATTATAAAGTAGGGACGGGTGGCTTGCTACGCAGAACAGCCAGCAAAGCCACATGAATGGCCGTACGCACCGTGACCCACATGTTGCAGACAGCGTCGTCAGTGTCGGGCTTTGACAAGCGTAACCACACCTGAGTCTGCTTTCAGCCTGCTACCACTGCTTGTGTGTTTGTTGTTCCTCAGCATGTTGCAGGAGTGCCGTCACATGTTGTCACTCCGTAGGTCATCCAACCCAGATGTACTTTGGCACCATAATTTGGCGCCAAATCATTTACTGTGAATTGGCACTCAGTGGGATGGTCAGTATTATAAACAGTATCAAATATTAAAAAGTATGAGGCTTGGTGCCCTAGTTAAAGGTACTTTTTTATAGCTGAAATATATTTCCTGTTGGTTTAAGTAGGGTAGTTTAAATAAAGAGGGAATATAAAATGTATTCATTGCACTTTAACGCATCTACTCTATTATACCAATTGTTCATTTAGCTACTAGGTAGCACTTTTGGGGCTACCATCAAAGGTCAAAAACAATCAAAAATCAATGTATCAACTGCCATAGGTACAGACTTTAGCCACCTAACAGGATCTCTCTAAAAAAAAAGCATTACCCTAGTTTTTAGTTGCTTTCTAGAAGACCACAAAACTTGAACTTCCCAGATTTTTCACAGTTTCGCACACTGGTTCACAAGCAGTTTAGATGATAATGACAGAAACTGCTCCAGTGGACGAGGTTCATCTTCATTCTAAAAGGAATCCCGAAAATATGCTAACATGCTCAGAGGCTTAATTTGAAAATAATATCAAAATGTTTTAGCTGGGAATTTAGTTTAGGCTTTGTATGTCCTTAAGCAAAATCCCATAGATTGATTGCAGTGGGATGGTCTGGAAGACATTTCATAGGTCACCTTTGATAGCAGAAATTTAAATGCTTTTCCAGTTGTTGCAAATTCTCAAGCTTGTCAACAGACAGCTGCTACCATCTGCACATTTGGAAAGAGGAAAAGCTTTGGGAGGAAAGAGGGGGAGGTGATGTTTTGCTGGATCTTTGCAGATTCCACGGTGATTAGGAGGCACCTTCTCGTAATGTCTTTGAAAGCGTTCTTGAGAATTACTAATTGGATTAAACAGAGCCAGTGACATTTAGTGCACGTTTCAGCACTTTAAGGCATGTAATCTGTCTGTTTATGGACCTAATTTTTTAGGATTTTGAAACACCATGTTATAGCCAACACCAATCATTTAAAGCTGTCAGGTGCAGAGTGCCGTGGCGATTTTGTCGTGCTGTTTTTTCACAGATTGTCTGTCAGGCAAACAACATTCGTTAAGGATATCTACAAACTTTTTCTGTGGTTTTAGTCATCACCATTTTGGTATCTTTAGTGTATTTTGTGTGGCAAAATACTGGAAGTATAGAATATATAGAATATACTGATGCAGAGGATATACAGGCTGAGCTGCACTGGGTAATTATAAGTTCATGGTTCTTTTATAGACACTAAGAATTTACAATAGCTAGTTTTTTTTCGTACTTGTTCACCAAATGTGAATGGGGAAAAAAAACGACCACAACAACTGTCAATGGATCTCTAGGATGTGGCACTGGCGGGGCACTCTGCCCACCCTGCCCTACTGTTGTAATCAGCCCAAGAGGCAGGATTCGGGGGCTGTAGCATCAGATAGCATTTCTCCTGGGCCAAAAGGCACAGCCAAGACAGAGAAGTCTTTGTTGCACCCCTCTAAGAACAGCTTTCACTTTGCAATTGTGAAAGTAATTCCCGAGCTGTGCCCCGTGAGCCCCCAACCCCACTCCACTAAAATTGCGACCTGGAATCGGAAAGACCTTTCAGCCATGGTTGCCTGGTTGTCCGTTCTCATTGAGTGCACAGTGCAGCGATAGCATTGCATTACTAGAGAGGCCGAAGTTTCAACGCAGGGGAACTGTGGAAAAAGTTGTTAAATGGAGGTTCGGTTGCCAGATTAAGCACCAAACACCTGTTTGATTACTCAAGTGAAGATTAGATAAAACACGGACTTAATGTGAAGTCTGGGCAAACATGCTGAGGCCCAACTGCAGGAAGACACAAGCATCAAGCATTTTAAAATGAAATGATCAACGCATTGTTGTTTTCAGCCACAAGGATGCAACAGTCTTTTCCTTTTAAAAAAAAAAAACCATTTGACTATTTCATGAAAAATCTTGGCTCATTCTGAACTTGGTGGCAGCAAGTCATTTCCAAAAAGTTGGAACAGGGGCAACAAAAGGCTGGAAAACTAAGTGGTACTGAAAAGAAACAGCTGGAGGAACATTTTGCAACTGATTAGGTTATTTGGCCCCAGTAACAAGTTTTGGTATAAAAAGACCACGTTGGGGTGGAAGAGTTTCTCTGAAGTACAGATAGGCAGAAGCTCAGCAACTTGCTAAAAAAAAAAATGTGTTCACAAATTGTGGAAACATTCCTGAATAATGTAAAATTGTGAAGACTTTGGATGTGTCGTCATCTACAGTACATTATGTATAAAGATATGTTTAAAGATTTGCTCACAGAGTTTTTGCAAGATTCTCTAAATCTTGTGTCGTGGAAATCAACTGGTGTGCAGAAAACATTTGCAACATAATCAAGCAAAAAAAAAAATAGCACAAAGAACATCCAGGATCACTGCTCTGCTATCAAATAAAGAATAAAACGCCCATAAAACGATTTTAAAACAAGAAGACGCAGGACTGTCGAGCAGCCAGAATCCTTCTTCAGACAGAAATGGGAGAAAATTCTTCGTTTTAATCTTTAAATGAGAAGATGAACCTTTCTAACATTTGATATGCAGTCTGTGTTCTATGGTGAAGAAAATGTAGATGTATGAGATTTTAAAATCATTGCATTCTGGTTTATTTACATTTTATACAGTGTCCATTTCTTCTGGTATTATAAACATCAGACTCATATATGCACTTAGAGAAATTAAGGTGACTTTAAATGACTTGGATGGAATTACTGCAGGCTGCAAATCTTTTGAATGATTATTAGCAGCTTTGTTTAAGCCATTAGACAATTGCGTTTACTAAGGTATTCATTCTGTGACAGTTTCTTTTATCTTGCTTTTTTACATTTATGTGTACTATTTATATACTTTATAATATATATTATATAATAATACTCCAATGATTGTAGTGCTGTCTTTCTTGGCCCTGATGCTCTTTTGATTGATATTTTAACAAGTAGAATATGCGGCCCTACATATACAATGACTTTCTAAATTAACTCCTCATTTTAGTCAGTTGTATATTATTCAGTAATATGTTCCACACAGTACAGGACTGTGTGCATCTTAAAATGTGTTTAGGACAAGGTGTAACCAGCTGACCAGCGCTCATTCAGTGTTTGATATATAATCATGACAATAACCACATGTACCGGTTTATCATGAAAAAGGTGTCGTATATCTTTCCACAGTTTACAGGAACAGCAGAAGCTGATCTTCTGCAACTATCTTCCACAGTTAATCAGGAGAGTCATTAAGGTGATTCACACACAGTAGTATGGGAAGAACAATGACAACTCTTCTGGCTGATGCGTTCTCTACAGTTTCAGAGTGGTTTTAAAATCTTTTAAGCAAAACTTGAGCAGATTATCAAACAATAGTCAAGATAGGAACAGACGATTTCAACCATAACAGAAGTGGGAACGTAAACCAAGCATTTTCTTAAAATAGTTTTTCAATAGTATTAATTCAGTTTATTTCTACAGTGCCAAATCACAATAACAATCGCCTCAAGGTGCTTAATACTGTAAGATAAGGACCCTACAATAATACAGAGAAACACCAACTATCAGGAAGCACTTTGGCAAAAGTAGGAAAGAAACACGCCCGTTTAACGAGAAGAAACCTCCGGTAGGACCAGGCGGCGTCTGCCATGACCGGTTGGGGGTAAGAGAAGGGAGAAGAGACGAGAGACACGCTGTTGAAGAGAGTCAGAGATTAATAATACCTAATGATTAAACGCAAAGTGGTGTTTAAACGCATAGCGAGTTAAAAACGGTGAGAGAAAGAGAAACACTCAATGCATCATGGGAAGCCCATGAGTCTGTTAAAGTTTAACTAAGAGTGGATTCAGGGTCACTCGATCCACTTCCAACTATAAGCTTAAGACTGTAAGAAAAGTCTCGAGCCTAATCTTAAAAGTAGACGGGTTGTCTGTCTTCTCAATCCAAGCTAGGAGCTGGTTCCACTGAAGAGGGGCCTGAAAGCTGAAGGCCCCTCTACGCCTTAGCATCTCGGAAAGGAATGAAATCAATATGACAGCAGTTTGCAGAAACCATCTTACAGTATTGAGAAGTTTTGATGTTCAGAACTAAACACTGAACTCCTTTGTTGAGAGAAATACATCTCTTTTATCGTGTTCCTGGTGTACTTGCCTCCGTTTCATTTCGAGCAATATTAGTTAGCGGATTTTTGCAAATTATTAATATACTGTTAATAAATATCATTCATTGCTACACATACATGTGACCCTAATAGAGGTTACTATTTATTGGGTCATGTTTTTTATGTGAGAATGCTTTTAAAGCCGCACAATGTAGCAAACTCTGTGTGGTTCGCGTATTTCAGAAGCCTCGGTCAAACTGACCGGAGGGCAAACCTCAAGACAAAGTTTCTGGATTTCATACTTTAATGTGACCCACCAAGAAGTCTTAGCATTCATCACTACCCCATCTCGGTGTATCCCCCCCCCCACTTCCTACTGAGGATGCATTCCTGGCTCACCACACCCAAGATCATTGTAATGAGAATTCCTGTGTCTACGCCAAAAGGATCCATTTGCCACAAATCCATTTGAGGCACATCACCTGATTCCACGGCCAGCGGAGGTTAGACTGCAGCTTTGCCAATGATTAGACGTGAATGAAACATGGATGCAGTGCGTGGGTCAATAGTGGTTCAAAACCCGTCTGTTGAACGAATGATACCCCGGCCCCTTTATTCAGATGTATTTCTGCTTTGTCTAATATGCTCTATCATTACCTTTGTTGCCAGCAAAGGAACATTTTTGCTGCTTTAAGAAGTCAAAATTGATCTGAGAACAGATCCTTACCCAACGGGCATCCTGGACATGCATTGTTAAGACATTCAGTGAGTACTTTAGCACTTTTACTTAAGATGCATTGTGATGAGTACTTTTTTCTTTTTCATCAAGGTACAGAGTTCTCCATTCCAAAGTATTCTGTGTACTCCAGTGTCTACATTCCTGTATGATTTGTCTGATTCTTCTTCTCTCACCCCAACCGGTCGCAGCAGATGGCCCCGCCCCTCCCTGAGCCTGGTTCTGCCGAAAGCTTCTTCCTGTTAAAAGGGAGTTTTTCCTTCCCACTGTCGCCAAAGTGCTTGCTCATAGGGTGTCATATGATTGTTGGGTTTTCTCTGTTATGTACTATTGTACAATATAAAGCGCCTTGAGGCAACTGTTGTTGTGATTTGGCGCTATATACATAAAATTTCATTTTAAAAAATTAATTAATTACTGTAAAAAGAGAAAAAGTCTCATCATCAAAACAAGTTGGTTAGGACAAGCAAACATTTGTGCCCTAGGGTCTGTAACTTGATGATCAGGGCATGCATAAAATGCAAAACCCTTACTTGATTTAAATTTTGTGGATCTCGTGTTAATGTTCATTGTCTCCTGCACCTCTGGACAATTTTCAACACAGTGACTATTTTTAAGTCTCTCAGTGAAGCCCTGTTGCCTTGAACTTTTGCATCTGCACTGGATACTATCCAGTATGTCAAAAAGGCGTTCCTTCAACATTTTCATCTTCAGGAAGTGTATGCAACTGCTGAGAGAAAACTTTGGCAAGTGGCCGATTTGGTGAGTGAAGATCATTTGCGCAGCCAAAAAAACTCACTGCACTCTGTGCAGGCACGAGACGGAAAGCTGACATGCAACAGTTTTCTCTGAATGCTCTGCCTCAGATACCTCAGGACCATCTAGTGTAACTTGGCACAGTGATTATTACTCTGGGGGATGAATTCACTGTGCACGACCCAGTGAATGTTGACAGAAAATGCTCTTTGACTCCCTCTTAACTCCACTAGCTTGGAAACTGGGTTCTTCACCTGAAGACTGCTAAAAAAAAAATTTAAAAAAAGCAATGATCCTCACCAAAAAATGCATTGTAGTCAGTTTGAAACAGCAGATGATCTTTGCTTTCTATGCAAGTTTCAGATATGTGCCGAGAGCACTGTGCAAGTGGTTAGAGTCACTTCCAGAAAAAGCAGCTGCAGTGGAAGCTGTCTGGACATGACTGAGAAGATGGCCTTGAATGGGACATTGGCCAAATTTAAATCACGTAAGGCTGTAAGCCCGTACTCTGCATCATCAGTTTTCAATGCACACTCCACCAAACACCTCACTGTCAGCTCAAGTGTCAGCTGGATTTTTAGAGTAAAAAAATATCAAAATTACAGCCAACTCTCGACTTAAGAAAACATCTGTGTATTTTCCACAACAAGCAAAGCTAAAACAAGCAGCATAAAAAAAACAATTAAATCATTTTCTCTTTTTGGCAAAGTCTGAATTATATTTGAGCTTTATCACAGACTGTGGAGGAAAGACGTGGTCCATGTCCTTTCAGATCCAGCTCACTTGGAAAAAAGAAAAGGTGTACTTTTTGTGTATCTTCAGCACCACACACCTCTATTAGAAATGTCTTTCTGACCTGGATGCTGATTTGGCCGTGCAGACACAACAATAAAGCGACTCGACTGACGCAAGGATTAGTTTGAAAGGGAAAATGGTGTAAATGGCATCACTGACTGAAATGCAGTCTTGAAACCACAGCTATCATCTGACAATGATTTAACTGTTTATTAGTTTCATTATATAAATCTGCCTTTATAGCCAGACTATAAACAGTGACTGGTATACGAAACAGGAAGTCTTGGCTCAGAGGGTTAGGGTTAAGTGTAACTATCAGAGAAAAGCCGATTGTGCTACCTGGTTTATTGTTCTTGTATATACGCTACTAGTCGAAAGTTTAGACACACATTCTGATTGGATGGTTTTTCTTTATTTTCATGACTATTTACATTGCACATTGTCACGGAAGGCAGTAAAACTATGACTGAACATATATGGAATCATGTAATAAACAAAAAAGTGTGATATAACTTGTTTGTAAACATGTTTTATATTTTAGATTCTTCAAAATAGCCGCCCTAACCCTTGGATTACTGCTTTGCACACTCTTGGCATTCTCTCGATGAGTTTCTGGAGGGTAGTCACCTGAAATGGTTTTGCAACAGTCTTGAAAGAGTTCCCAGAGATCGCTTGTTGGCTCTTTTGCCTCCACTCTGCGGTCCATGTCATCCCAAACCATCTTGACTGCGTTCAGGTCTGCTTCACTTGGGGATGCATTCAAAGTTTCAGCGATTTTCTAGACTGACTGACCTTCGGTTCTTAAAGAAATGATAGCTGATTGGTTCTTGCGATAATATGAACTCTAACAGTTGTCAGATAGGGCTGTTAACTTTGTACTAACCTGACTTTTGCACAACACAACTAATGGTCCCAACACCATCTTGAAGGGAAGAAATTATACCAACGAACTTGACAAGGCAACTTCAGGTGACTACATCACAAAGCTCACTGAGAAGGCCAAGAGTCCGCAACGCTTTCAACAAAGCAAAGAGTGGCTACTTTCAGGAATCTAAAATATATGATATCTTGAGAGTTATTTATTTAATTTTTTTCTTTGCTACATAATTCCATATATCACGCTTCATATATTTGCTGTCTTCAGAATGTATCCACAATGTTGCAAGTAGTAAAAATAAAGGAAAACCATTAAATGAGAAGATGTGTTAAAACTTTTGACTTGTAGTGTAGTGTACATGAGGCAGCACCTCCAAACAAGTCATACTTGTTAATTTTTTTCTAATTGTACTGTTAGGAATTTCACATTTAACATGCTAACTGAGGCCTGTAGAGATATTTAGCTCTTGGTGTTTTTTTGTTGTTTTTTTACTGTTAGCATTGCAGGGTCTGACTTTACAGGTTGTCTGAATTTGCTGAGTCATCCACTCCTGGGAAGTTTATGGCATCGTGCTAACATACAGTACACCGGGTTGCTTCCGAGCAACAAAGTGCCATCTTATAAAGTGGGTCACGTGGATTCTTCACATGGATTGGTGGTCACATAGGGACTTACTGCCAATCAAATGCATTTCAATTCAATTCAATTCAATTTTATTTATACAGCGCCAAATCACAACAAGAGTCGCCTCGAGATGCTTTATATTGTACAATAGTACATACAGAGAAAACCCAACAATCATATGACACCCTATAAGCAAGCACTTTGGCGACAGTGGGACGGAAAAACTCCCTTTTAACAGGAAGAAACCTCCGGCAGAACCAGGCTCAGGGAGGGGCGGGGCCATCTGCTGCGACCGGTTGGGGTGAGAGAATTTGAAACGGCATCACTGGTTACTACTTGTCCTCTTAATTCCTACACAAGCAGTAAGGGTGTACCTAGTTTTTCATAGGGTTGGATAGTGTCAAGTGATTCTTTTATAGGACTGTTGAACTTATTTGTCAGTCTATCACTTTTCCTTGGCAGAGTCTGTGTTCCTGCTGAGCAGAGGTCTTACTAAAACAATTGTGAGCATTGTGTTTTTATGAAATGGTACAATCATTCTATTAATACATTTTAATAAGGTTTTTTTTTTTCAGTTGAGAAATGTTGAAATATGAGATCACCCCACATCGCCTAAATGTTTCTTTGATATTAGACATTAATGATAAATATCACCTTTGGTGTCAGTGATAATGAATCAAAGGGCAGCTCTCCCCAAAACAGTGGTTTTACAAGGAGATAAGAAAAAGAGAAAATTCCTCCTCTTCACAGTAGCTTCAACAGACCAGACTGCAGTCACAATAAAGGTTGTGATTAAGCTGTGAGTAACTTGTATTTTCTAACCCACAGCTGGATGCAGCGAGTTCAGACTTGCTCTCAGAGAGAAGTCAAGGCCACTCTCGGAAATGTGGGAGTAGATTATATCTGTATATAAAGTGTATCTATAGAAAAATAAGGGGGTGGGGTAAAATTGTCATAGATATTGGCTGAATAAACACACAATGTTTCAGTTTATTTTTCTTCCAGGTCTATCTTTCCCAGGATGTACCAACATACATGTTTTTCATCCTCTTTCTTCCTCTTGTTTCTGAGGGTTAAGCAAAGGATGCTTTCATCTCCCCCCGTCATCGTATGGCAGTGAACGCTCTTGCGTTGGAAATGCATCGTATCTGATTTCAGCTTACAGATCCTGATGAGCAAAAAAGCATGTTCCAAATCTTGATTTAAAACAAGTGCGCTGCTAAAAGCATGGAGGAAATCACTAATGAAAACTTGGCATAAGGTAACCGCCAATATATCACCCCCTCATAAATGTTACATGAGCTTTTAATTTACAGCATTAAAACATGCTACGACTGCATTACTATTTACCTTTCCATATCCGATAGCCCCGGACGGTTGCCATGGGGTTTCAGTCATATCCAATCCCGGCCCCTTTGGCACACACTCTTATCTCTGTTTAAATATCCGGTTACTTCCCCCTCTGGTCCAGACACACAGAGACATGTCATTAAGAGCAGTATCTCTCCCCAGCCCAGGCTTCCTTCCTGTGTATGTGGTGACGGATTGATTTTCTCCGGTAGGGATCCACTGCAAGAAGTATTCATCTAAACAGGTTATTTAATCCATCGCTGAGTATCCAAAGTGCAGCCAACAGGAAATAGGAATGATTTCACTTTCTATAATTGTTTCCAGAGAGTATTTCAGCCAAGTGACATCACTTTGAAATCAATTTAGTCATCACCCTTTTTAGCATTTTTTCCAGTAATTTAGTGCGACTTTAATAACCCGAGTTGTTTTGGAAATTTCGTGATTTAATGATTCTATTTTATTGTGGAATTGAGTCATATTTAACTTATTTGAGCTCCAATAGTCAACGTGAAATTGCAAAACTGATTTAAAAGCTCAATATTGTAGCATCCTGTAGTTTCTCTCGAATCTAAGTTATCATAACCATCTGGAGTTTAGCGAAACGTTAAAAGGCACTCCGGTCTTGCGACTTTTCAGTCACAGGCTGTTGTATATCAGTGAAACTTAATTACAGCTTTTTAGAAGGCTGTCATCTTAACTCATCCCATTCTAATTCTCAGAGCATCAAATATGGTCATTTTGTCAAAGTCATAGGTGTCTCGTGTGTCTGTGCAGTTATACACCAGGTAATGACAACAGTGAGACTGCACACACTCCCTTCTCGTCAGTTATGGACACTTGGAAAGGACTCCTACGTCAGATCTAGATTAATTAAGTAATTTTTTCTTTGCCTAAGCCTGTCTATGAAAGGAAATACATGCAAATGTAAGAAGTAAATAAAAACAAAGTGCAAACGGGAACTGCATTTTCTTTGGATGATATCTTTGCTGGTTTAAAGAGCGTACTGTGCAACACCGGTAGCATCTGATAGAAAAGCGGTATTCGGTGCTACTTAGTACAGACGTGACAGTTTTGTTAAGATTCAGGTGTGTTCGGTGCTTGGAAATATAACATTTTAAGGTGATGGGACAAAATATGTCACGTGTTATGAGTGAAAGCTTTCAACAACCACCAGACTGCATTTTGGTCCCTGTGTGCTTTGAGTGACAGCAGTGTCCCCTCCCTCTTATTTCCAATGACTGAAATAGGATAGGACAATCCCATAAGAATAAAAAAAAAACTGTGCAGTTTTGTTTTGTTTTTTATCTCAAAGAAAACTAACTTTTAAAGTTTTTACATAAATTATATTTAGAATCATATCAAAAGACGCAGGTTCGATACATGACCTGTTCTCATCATGTTTGTTCTCATCTGTAACTTAAATCAAAGAAGTGTTTTTCACTGCATTTATTTGTTTCTTTTACAGGATTGGATTAAAGTGAAAATCTCACTCATTGCACATTTAGGGTTAGACAAAAGATTTAAGATGCATTTTTTACAGTGGAGTCTCGGGTCTGTGGCTTGGCGTCTGCTCTCTGCAGCAGCCCTTGGTACCCACAGGGGTCAAATCTCCCTCCTCTGTTTCTGAAAGAATAGAGGCTCCTAAGAGAAGCCAACACTCGAGTATCTCCACAGATCAATGGAAACACTTCCTCTGTCCTTGTCCTCCACAAGCATTAAGGACATATTGAATGCAGTATTTTATGTAATACATTCCAGCGTGTCCTGTGTGCTTGTAAATGTGCAGCTTGATGCGGGATTTCGCATCCAGTGTTAAGGGTCGATGTGTTATTTATATGGGTCAAAACCTTAAAGGAGCTAGTCCGACAGCATTTTTAATGCTTTACCAACACCCCCCCAGTCAATGCCTATAGAACTGTCTTAACTCTATGGGGACAAAGGGTTGCCCTTATAGCTACCCACTGTACAGCTGTGGGGAGCGAACACACCAGAAGGACACATTCATCTAGAGGTATAAAATTTTCTTTCAGCACCCCTGCTCTCCCACAGGTTTTGTCACGATCCTGTTACATGTCCAAGCCATAGGAGCTTTGGGAGGGGGGCAACTCTTGCACATCTTTATCATAAAAAAATGTTGGTCCGTTGTACAGATGCCCTGGAGCTGAACTCTTAGGGAGAGTAAATAGAGGGGGGGGACGGCTATGCAGGCCTTTCCTTCTCTTTCAGCTGCACTAATGATGTTGTGCCGGGCCACAGCTGTTTCTTCATGGCAGGTGTGTAAGTAGGAGCCACAGCAGACTACACTCGGCCCGGATCGGAGGAATGCCAAAAACAAGACGGAAGGAGAGGAGACAGGGTGCATAGTGAGGCGGTGAAACGAATATCCACACAAGATACAGCTCCCCAAGCGCCCACAAAGCTGGATACAATATTCAATTGAAAATTTCCCCTCAACACCTGGCTACCAGCATAAGTAGGATATTGATGTGGGTCCCGCGCCAGAGCCCCACAGCTTGACTCATTTGAAATCCTCTGGCGATTTCATGCGGTATTTAGGCAAAATGCTTGGACAAGAAATCGTCTGGAGTTCTTTCCTGAGACGGGGACATAGCCAGTATGCCTCGAGTATGTGCTCCGCTGATCTCAGCTATGAGGATAGAAACGGCCCCGAGATCATTTCCTGTTTGGAACTCTACTGGATCAGCAGCGCAGAGGGGAAAATATGAACAGAAAATTTGCTGTGTGGCTTGGAAATCACGGTGGATATTACCGCAAGGCTATTGTTAGACACAGAAATTCAAGTTGATGGAGTGAAAGCAGGAATTATATATAATATATTATTTTAATAAACACAAAAAGTACCATACATGCAATGAAAGACTTATTTGCCAAGAGGGATCCATGGATTAGACTACAGCAAGAAAAACATGCATATGATTCTGACCTGTAAGATTTATTATCTCTTCTCCTTTCCAGTCTGATATGTCCTACTCTGTCCTGTCAAATAAAGCAGTAAAGGCTTAAAAAATAAATCTTTAGAAATTGCTTTTGGGTAGGAAGGGAGACCAGAGTGAAGCCTCTGTTCTCCCTTGACTAGCGCCTCTAGCTAATATTAAAGCCGAGGCCATACGTGGTAAATATTAGCTTTTCTCTCCCGTGTTGACAGTGTGTGCTTTTCCACACACATGGAACAAAGGTCTGCCATATTGCACACCCACCTGGGAAGTCATATGGGACAGAGTGGAGGTAGGTGTTCACTGCTTAACAGTGGTAGCTTTTCATTGTGTGACTTATGATTACGCAGCTGAAAGGCCCCCTCAGACCGGATACGTAACGCTGATAATTGGAACAGGAGGCTCATTCTATAGCTGCTGGCTGCAGAATAAAAATATAAGTCAGGTTGGCTAAACATCTTGGAAGAAGCATAAATGTAAAATGTAACTTTATCTTCAAACACTTGTAAATTTAGAAATCTTGCCTGGCTGAAGTTTTTACGCCCCCTTTTCCAACTTCACATGTATGCTACACATACACATGCATGCATCCCCACAAACAGATAAAATAGTTTTCCCCAACTACTCGGATGTTTTATTTACCTACCTACCTACTATTTGCTTGGAAAAACATACTAAAGCTGAAATGAAAACAACACTAGAAAAACATGTATGCATGTAAGAGTTCTACATGCATACATGCATACATACATACATATATGTATATGTATATATACATATATATGCATGTGTATATATATGTGTGTGTGTGTGTGCAGGGAAAGCATTCATCGTTCAGGTGTAAGCAAACAGACTGTCTCAGCATGCTTCTTGGCCCAGAGCACAGGAAAGGTCAAAAGTCAGTTCCTGAAAAGCCAAATACCAACAGCAGAGGTCCTATCACAGTGGCAGTCTCCAGCCACCTTCCCTAACCTCCCCAACTCGTCCTCCCACTTCCTCCCCACCTCCTTCTCTACCCTCTTTGGCCTGCCAGTGTGGTTTGCCTTGGCTGACTGATAATAAGAGACACAAAAATCCTCTTATCCCCCCCCTTTTTTTTCTCCACTGAAATGAGTCACTTCCTCGCCGGGGCCTCGATAGCTGGATCGCTGCAAGGAGATACCCTGCTATTTATTGCCCCATTTCCACCCCAGAAGAGGGGAGCCTGGGAAGGCATTTTCAGAGGAGTCTACACACACACACACACACACAAACACTGAAAATTTAAGTGTGCATTCACACAAATAAAAATCCACTAGCACATCCACAAAAAGACACACAAGCTCTCACACAGAGAAAAGCCGAGCATGCTCAAGCGTGCGCACACACACACACACACACACACACACACCCGCGCGCTTCCTGGCCCGGTTTAAGCATCCGACAGGACCCAGAACACGTTCTCCTTGGATTCCACGATTGATGTTTGCGTTCCTCCCCCGAGCAGCTAGCCTGCCTGCCTGCCTGCCTTTAAGGTCTCAGTTTTCCATGACGTCCCACCGGGTTCCAGAGAGATTTGTCTTGTCCCCGGCATTTTTCAGGAGGAAATGGTCCTGCTTTTTCTGACCGCACGTACAATGTAACAAACACAGTCTTGTAAGGAGGCACACAAACAGTCTCTCATGATAAAAACAGCTATAGTCTGCTGAAAGCATGCTGGAATTTATTTTTTAACACAGATGTTTTGCAGACAAAGACCATCTTTCATGTCTAGATCATGTAAGCACTGAGCGGGAAATCATGGCAGAAGACACATTGCAAAGGTTTAACCAACTTTGCCAGGTTTCATGTTGAATTCCTACGCGTACGTCGTGGAACATAATAACCAGGGGGTCAGTTCATATAGTCATACAGTGCTTTACAGCACAGTCATACACACTCAGTCACACACAACCACACACACACACAGGATCCTTGCAAATCCAAAACATTCCTTTCAGCTCAAGTTCAGGCACATCCCCCTAATAGAGGGGTTTGCATTTTATTCATAGGCCCTTCTTTGGAATATGGCTGCTTTATATCTATCAGCCTAGCACTTGTTGAGCCTCTTTCTTCACTACACTACATTGTCCTTCCAGCATTGCTTTGGAACGCAGAGGATTGTGATTTAAATGGCTTTTGAGTACTCCTAATCCACCGGAGGCACATAAGTCACACAAAGGTAGCTCCAAAAGGCCGGGTGAATTCCACTGAGTAAAGAGGAAGTCTTAAATCCCAAGCTTCATTTAAATACCACTGAGGTGACTTATGAATGGAATGATTTTGACTTGTGTGTATAGATGGCCCTTGATTCAGTGTGATGGCCTCAGGTGGCTGGAAATAACACTAATACAGTGTGACAAAGGATGTGGACAAATAGGAATTCTTTGCTTCTCTTTGCTATTGTCCAGAGTGAAAGAGGAGGAAAGGTGTTGCCAGTGTAAAGTACAAAGTGCCACTTTGGGAAAGACAAAGACACGGAGACGTGTGTATACAGATTCAGGCCCTAATGCACCGACAAGCACGTAAATATCAAAGATTTATTTCACATTTGTTTGCATTCATTTTGAAAACACAGTCACTAGAAGTTTCAAAGTTTACAGAAATGATGTTAATGTGGAAAATGAATGCTAGTCCTAAAGAAAGTGAAGTTTCTAATGAAATGTTCTATAAAGCGATGTAGCCCAGGTGGTGCAGGGGACCGAAAGAATGACCGACCGTGCTTTAAAAACACAAGTGCAAAATGTGATGTTGCGTCCGGCCACTCTCCAGTTACTTCCTTTTGTGCTTCACTGCACAGACCAGTTTAAAAAAGCATGCACAAAACTTTTATCTGCAGCTCATTTAGGACTCCTCTGGTTCTCAAAGGGTGGGGTTCTGCCACAATCAAGAGGACGATGTTCTCACTATCAGGTGGTTTTCATAATAAAATGCATTTAAATGTAAAAGTGAAATTTCGTGATTGACAGCTTAGCGGACAAAATCCCAACTATATAAATATATATAAATATATAAACTCCACCCACAAAAAGTGGTTGCTTGGTTTTGTGATGCAAACCAAGATCTAAATTTAACAACACTAAGAATCACAGTTGTTCTCGCCCCTCCGCCTGTCCTCCTGGAAGCACCGACAAATACAATATTTTGGTTGCATGCCTAAAGAAAACGCACTTTGGCAGCTTTGCTGTCCGTCATCAAACGATGATGTCACTATGATAATTAATTATGCCCATCTATCAAATGTATCTGACACTGCAGTGAGTAGCCTGGTGAAGATCCAGAGTACAAACCGGGCTGATAATCATCTGATTTGGAAGGTTTGATGCATCTTGACAGCTAGAACAAATGATCAAACACTGGCCTTAAGCATTTAACCTATAAATTTTTAAATATACCATGAAGGATGTATGGTATGTAGGGCTGTATTTGTTTTTTCTAAAAATTATCATTTAACATAGAATTACTCGATCTTTCTCTTTTCTTTTACATTACTTTCTTCTGATGATCTTGGTAAATCAGCGGGTACCTGATTTATTCAAGGAAACATAAAAGGTGTTCAGTTCCATCAGCCTTGCGAATTCAAATACCAGACATACCAGATCTAATCATACATTTCTCTATACAATGTAATGCGTGAGAAGAGAATGACAAGTAGGAAGCGGAAAGCGCTCTAAATCAAGACACAGAAAAGGTGAGATAAAGAAGAAAAACAGGACAAGTAGGGCAGCAGTCAACCGTAGAAACCTGAAAGGTGGAGGGTGGCGGCAGGTATGGAGGAGGTTGTAGGTTAAATAGAAGGAACTTGAAATTTATTGTGCACTTTCTTTGGTTATGGAGGCCATCAAGGTCAAGTTCCTTCTCCATGAGATAAGATCAGTAAAATGAAAGCTTCTTGTGTGACTGGAGGGGGTTAATATATTGGCTGGACAGAGATCAGCATGTTTTTTTGTTCTTTACGTTGTTCTGGGGCATAAAAGGAGGCCTGCTGCTGTAAAGGGCAGAGAACAGCTCCACGCTGAGGGAGCTGTTAGTGCAGCTAAAGCTGGAGATCATTTTGATAATACAGAATTAAATATGATTGTCATTTGCTCCTTTGTAAACACATCCATGCACAGCTAAAAACACAAATATAATATTTTTTTTTTAAAAATTGCACACATAAATGCAACAGATAATGTTTGTTTTCATGTCATTGTCCCATTTTAGTCCATCTGTCAGTTATTTTATTTCCTGGCATACCAACAAAAAGCTGGTATGCCATGTGCTTTTTTTTTTCATCCCAAGTAACAAATTGCATATAATGAAAATGTCAACATAGTATGTCCTCTTTTCGACATAATTAATTTTATTATTTTCACAGGGGATCATTAAAGTCCATGTTGTCTTACTTTCGCGACACTTCGCAGAAGCCCTTTGCTCTTTTGGGTTCACTTTTAGCTGGGAGTTGAAATTTTACATGAAATCAATGTGCGTTACATTTAAATTACATTTTATAATTTGTATCTTGGCTTGGTTCAAATTGACTATAAAGTGTAACTGAAATGATGTTAGTTTATTATGCAAAGACCATAACTCTGATTGCATAACACTTGATATAATTAATATAATTTCAGTCCCATATATAAATCACGTTACAAATCGCCTAAACTGCATTCTAATGAATGTTTTGGGAAAATCGGTTGGAACTGATTTTCTCCTTGATGAAATCTGTTTTCTTGGCATGTATCACAAAAACATTTGTAACGAGCATTTTTTTTTCTTCTTGTCTTCCAACTGTAGCTCATCTTCAGGCAACAAATCAATAAATAAACAATTGAACAGAGTTGAATAAATCATCACTCAGCCCTGCATGTTCTACAAGTGCCGGATCACTAACCAAATATTTTAGGCGTCTGAACTTAGCCGCATACTGGCTGGGGAAAAAAATGAACAAATGTCTTCAAACAATTATCCCACGCTGAGCTGAACGCCACATCATCCGAGAGACAGTCAAGCTTTTACCTCATGTCTTCACTGTCCCCCACCAATGATGCCATTTTATTTTGGTAAAGACAAATTAATCATGTACTTTCACCATCAGATAATTTTTTTGAAAAAGTTGCACTTCATGCACTTTTAAGTGATTTTGATAATATTTACTGACAGCGTGTTGCTTACAAAGACAGCCCACTAATAATCAGGTCTCATATACTAATGTGCTTTATCATTTTGTGCAGGATTTTCCAAAGAGGTCAGTTCTTTGCTGGGATCTCAAAGAGCACTTAAAGTATAGGCGCCCACTGTGATGTTTAACAGCTCAATCTCTCTTAAAATAATAACTCCTGAAAGGCAGAGATCCATCACAACTGCTCCGGTCTGAAAATTGCCCTCAGATGGGCACACACATACGCAAGCACACACAAACATAAACTTACACAGAGTGAACATTTGTAAGCCATTATATGACCTACTTCCTTACTTGCCTTCCTATTTTGCGTCCTTTTCTTTTTTTAAAGCTATAGTCTGTAAATAGTGATGAAGGATGTGGTTGTAAACTTACACTGAGTAGGGTCTGAGTATATCTGTGGACATCTTTGTGCTTTTTGCGCCGTGTACGTAATTCAGTTGCATTGGCGTTATAAATGTTGCATTCACTAGCAAAGTGGAGCGTTCCAGAAGAAAGGCTCTGTTCATTTCACACGATAGGTTACTGCCAGTTCCAAACTTAACACTGGGAAAGCTAACGAGAAGTGACTCTTGTGCCCTAAAATTGTAATCTTTAACTGTAATAAAAAATGTAAAATTTTCTTAAGATATCTATTAATTATTTCACAGACATTTAATATCACTGACATTTACCTCATGCACGCCACTAAAAAATTGCATACGCTCTAACTGCTTTATGGGAATTAAGAGGGTAAAAAGCAGGTGCTGCTAATCAAATGCACTAGATAAATTAATCATCAAGTGTGACCAACTCTATTAAAGCAGACGGAACAAAAAGGCTCATTTAGTGGGTGATTTAAAAGAAAGCCTTTTCTCTGTTCTCAAACTGGGGTACTCAGACCCCCAGGGGTCCACAAGCCATAGATTGGGGATCCAGCACATAAATACATGTGAACATCCAGGGTTGAGGTAATTAGCTCAATTAACATATATTTAAGTCCGTGCACTTCATTAAGTAATGCAAAAGCCAAACCAGTTGAGAAAGACAACAGTTACCTCGTTTGGCTTTATTGAGAATGATGATGGAAGACCAAAATGTGGTGTGTGTCTTCAAGTGCTAACAAATGAAACGATGAAGCCAGCCAAGCTAAAGCGGCATCTCATCTTGAAGCACCCAGAGTTTTATCAGCATGAGGATTATAAATTTTACCCCCTGTAAGGGCTCCCTGTCTCGCAAAAGTGTGACAACCCCTGCTTTAGAAGAACATGACGCACACAGCTTAGGTAAGTTTCATCTGAACAACATCTGAAAGAATATCCTATGGACACAAAAGACCAGAGTAGAGGTATTTAGGCCTAATGCACACTGTCAAGTTTTGGGGAAGATAAGTAACACAGGTTGTCAGCACAAAGAGATCATACCAACAGTCACACACGGTGGTCAAGCGATGGAAATATGGGCTTGTTTTGCAGCCATAGTACCTAGGCACCTTGAACTCAGTGAGTGAACCACGAACTAGCACAGTATGCTACAGTCAAATGTGAGCTGAAGCTAGGCCCAAATTGGGTCATGTAACAGGACAACGATTCCAAGCACAGCAGCAAATCTACAACAGAAAGACTGAAAAAAAGGATCAAGCTGCTGCAATGATCCCGTCCAGACCTTAACCCAACTAAATGTCTGTGGCAGGAACATAAGTGAGATGTACATAAATGAATTCCTGCAACACTAATACTAATACATTTTAGATAGCATCTTTTCATAGTAGCAGAAGCAAATGGATGGATGGATCTTTTCATAGTTTTTTGCTCTTGGTTGCTAGCTAAAGATTCACTTCTCTAGCTATCTTTAGCATAGCAATGTGAACTTTTTTGAACAGCCACCATACCAAACAAACAAAAAGCACCGACTTATTAATAGCAACTTGGCATAATATTATTAATAGCTGTAATATAATATAATAACAGTGTATCCAGGAGACCTCTGTGTTAAAGAATAACACTGATTTTAAATAACTTAAATGGTGATGTACAGAATGGGAAGAAAAAAACTTCCAGAACCAGCTGCAATTCAGTTTTTTTCAACAAGATTTTAATGCATGGTGCCCTTAAACCAAAAAAGCTATAATCTGAGTTTTTTTGTGGGCTAAACCTCCAGCACTGTCAAACTATCCTCCACTGGGAGATTAAATTAATACTTTACTAAACTGCCGTGCTCAATATACCACTGTGGTGGTAACTGTTCCAGTAAAAGTGAACCCTTTCAAATATATACTCAAGGCTTAAGCATTACAGTCCAAGCGGCTGTTGTTGTGAAGGACTGCGATAGAGAGCTAGTTAATGTTTACCCAGAAAATATGTAATTGCAGACTTCCCCCTAATAAACTGTTCCAGAATGCAGACCACAATCCTCCTCCTGTAACATTATTATTATGTACAGCCCTCGAAAAACCACCTTCCCTCTCCCTCACTTGCACAAATATGCACACTTACAGTACGTACAGTACTACACATCTTCAAATATACACCATTGAAATGTCTTTCGCATTGTGACTGGGTATTGCACACAGAACCGCACTTGAAAGAAAGAAGCAGAAGGAGCCAATGTTTGCTTAAAACATGCATCTTTTTGAAATATGCAAAGTGTAAAGTGTCAAACATTACATTACAAACATTATTCTTTTAAGTCATTCACTTTTTGCACTTTGGGTTTTGTTTCAGTAAAAGCTGCCAACTAACAAATAACTGAAATCTAATCTGTAGCTAATTAAACATGACCTCAGTATTCAGACCATAGTAGTTATGCTCTTTGAACTCCACATGATGAAATGTGTTACAGCAGCAAAGGGTAGACAGCAGTGCAAAATCCATTTTTTTGGATTGTTTCTTCTTTGGGTTCCATAATAAATTACAGACGCAAAGTGAAATACAAAACATATCCTTGTAGTTTTTTATAGCATTAAATATGCAACAATTGCTACGATATCACAGGAAGAACTTCAATGGCTAATAGAGCTATTTGTTAGACTCCTACAGTCACAGTAGGGAAAACAGTGATTAGAGTCCACGGCAGAGCCAAACTTATTGCAAGCATTTGCACTTGTGATATTGTTGCCTTTGAAATGGTCAATCGAGATGATGGTAATAAGAAGTTAGTCTGCTATCAGGTTGAGACTGAATAGGGTCAAGTTGGAAATTACATGCAATCTGTGATAATACAGAGACTGACTGTGATGAATCACCGAAAATAACACATAGGCTACGTTCACACTGCAGGCGAAATCGCATCAAATCCGATTTTTTTGCCCCTGTGCGACCCATATCCGATCACGGTATGACAGTGTGAGCAGCACAAATCCGATATTTTCAAATCCGATCTGGGTCACTTTCGTATGTGGTACTGAATCTGATACATATCCGATGTTTTAGAAAGCGACTGCTGTTTGAACGGTCGTGTCGCATTAAATCCGACTTTTACGTCACTGACACAAGACAGACGCCAATTATCAGCGCCGGAGAAGACAAACGAGAAAGCATGATGGCGAAAACTGGAGACGGAGCGAGTCAATGGACAGAAACTGAAGTTTTGGACTTGAGTAGCACACGGGGAGACAATTCTACTCAAGCTAAACTAGAAGGGTCGCATCGTAACCAGGCTGTGTTCGCCATTTTTACTTCCGTAAACAGAGCGCGTTGTGTGTGACGTCTTCTTTTGCACATGCGGGTCGCTTTGAGGG
>VUQR01003409.1:6744-23683 GCA_015108515.1 Hemichromis elongatus
AAGTTTATTGTGCGTGTTTGTGGGAGAACATGGAAGAAGAAGATCGATGAAGCGGAGGAGACAAGAGGAGGTAAGTTATCCCTCCTCCTTATACAGATAGATTTATTGTTATTATTATTATCTACCCTATCATTAGTCCTGGCTCCTCAGCTGACACTGGAGGGGGAGTCCAACCTGAAACCTGACAGCGTTCGGGCTCACCGGAAGCCTCACCTCTGGTTTCCTCTTGCAACAGGTGGCGGGGCCAGGTGACGCACAAATAAAAGCAGGCCGAAGAAAGGGAAGTCGGGAAATCTGGATGTCAGCCCGCCAGCACGGCAGCCGAGGGTAACACCGGTTTAAGTCTAAGGTTGATGATGATGAAGCAGTAAATTCAACATGCAGTCATTATATGCTTTTATCACCTATTTGCACACAGGCGGGTCCAGAGATTTCCTTCCTGTCTGACTGTACAACACCATGACACTAAAAACTATAATATTATTTTGTTGGTTTGTTTGTGTCATTTTGTACTGCAGTTTATTTTATAATGTCACATCCGTGATGGCTGGAAATGCCCAGCTCTTACATTCATTCTCTCCTGATGAGCCACACTGACTCCATGAATGAGCCTGATTTCAACTTCCAGCATTTATTTTCCCTGCACTTGGTATAATTAGTAATCACTACAGTAAAGCGAAGAAGAAAAGATTGCAGGTATACTTCAAACACCAAAAGATGCTTAGTTACTGTGTCGGGCTTTGTCAAAAAAAGAATTTAAAAAAATGTAAATAGTTGTTAATGACTGTCGTGTATATGTACAGTAGGTTTCAGGATACACAGGAATCATTTTCAAAAGCCAGTGATCACATATCCCAGTAGACTAGGCTTAAAGATTTTAAGAACACAGACCTCAGTAGGTTATAAGCTAATCCTCCACTGCACATGTGATTTGTTTTGATTAAATATAAAGATAATTTGTTGTTCTGACCTTTATGTCAACCTCTTAACATCTACCAGGTCCCAGATGACCTGTGTGGGGTCAGGGTTTCATCCTAAACATGTCAAGCAATCTTATTTTTAGAAATTAGAAGGTGTTATTTTTTTAAATAAAGTCTCCCCTGTGTATTTCTGCCTTGCAGTTTCCATAAAATAGAGTGGATATTGTCCAAACTCTAACTCTAACCCCGACAGGTTGCCGGTGATTGTTAAGAAGTTAAAAGGTGATCTAATTTTGTAATCCTTTTTTTTTTTAATCTTTTAAAAAACTACTGTATTCATTTCATCCTTGACAGAGATGTTATGATGAACAATACTTCACTGTTAAAGAGATTAGGCACAGTGAGGGAACTGTAATGGCTGACCTGTGTTTCTTGATGCGGTGACAGTCCTTTAATACTTCAAATGTAAGTCATCAGTTTTCACTTCTCATTTTTATATGAAGCAAAAAGAAATCAAATAACATAAACCTCTCACACAATAATCTTTATAAAATAGAGTGTTTACAAGCATCCCCAAAAGGCAAATCAAGCGCCCCTCATCTGTGTGTGCAGATTACTCTGTGTGTGTATGAGTGTGCTGATATTTGACAGTGCTGGACATGTTCCTGCACTGGCTGTGAGTGGCCTGAGGGAAGCAGGCCTACTAGAAAATGAGCCAGACAGTTGGCAAAGCCCCTGCTTCCGTCTCAGCTGTCGGTTGGTAGTCTGGCCATGTGGGCCGAAACGCTGCTTCCTGTGTCCAAACACCAGAGAAACCCTGACTCTGCTGCGCTCTAATCCCATTTTAGAAATTAACATAAAGCATCCTAATATGTCTTTTAAAAGGATTCACATGTCCCCTTCTTCATGTGCTATTGTTTCTGTCTCTCACAGCCACTGCTGCTGCTGCTTTTCTCTGCTGCAGGTCTTATCTTTTTTTTTTACTTTTTGATGTGTCGCCCTCATCTGGACATAAAAGTAACTGCACTCCAGTCATGAAGTAGTCCAGTAATGTTGCTCAGGTAAGACCTGCTCACTGTTCCTTATTTAAATAATAAGCAGTAATGCTGCCACACTCTCTGATTAGTGTACCACAAAATTCATTCTAATGCAGATCTAAATGCAAAAGCAAAAAATATACATTTCCCTCTCTTTTCTCTCATGCCAGACTCACGAGAGTTTCTTTCATTAAAACTCTAATCCCAAATCCAGAGCCCAAGTTAACTAAACATAAGGTATAAATAATGTATAATACGTTACTGGAATAATAAGGGACTCTCTGGATGCTGCGTTATACTGTTCTAAAGCTATGGTTTACGTACCTGACATGTCAAGGAAGCAAAACTGAGGCCTGCAGTCTAATGTAAGCAGTAAAAATGACTTGAGTTAGCAGCGTTTCATTCACAGCAATTCATTTATATTTATATAGTGCAAATTCATATATCACAGGCACCTCAAGGTGCTTTGTATTGTAAAGGTCATACAACGTTAGCAAAAACAATCACGCGAACCCCTACGAGCAAGCACTTGGAAACAGTGGGAAGGAAAAACTCCCTTTTAACAGGAGGAAAGCTCTGTCAGAACCAGGCTCAGGGAGGGGCGGCCATCCTAATGATTAAATACAGAAGTGCTGTATAAACACACAGAGAGCAAAAAGAGATCAGTAAAGAACAAACACTCATCAACGGTAGACCTCCTATTGTAATCCTATTATCTCATGTTCTAGTCTCATTGTAGCAAAACTAAAGGAGGATTCACGGTCATCTGATCCAGCCTTGAATTTTAGCTTTATCAAAAAGGAAACTTTTACACCTAATCTTAAAAGTAGAGAAAGTGTCTGCAGTCTCTTTAATGGGTGCTTTGAAGGACATATACTGATCAAAAATGCTCCAAGTTTCCTCACAGTGTTACTGAAAACCAAATCTAAAGTAAGTATCTTGTTAGACACCATGTGTCAAAGATTATTTTAGGCCCAAGCACAATAATACTGTGATAGGTCATCCAGGCCTTTATGTCTTTACGACATGACTGTAGATTACCTAATCGATCTATCTCATCTGTCTTCATGGATAAATACAGCTGGATATTGTGTACACGGCAATGAAAATGTATGCAGTGTTTTCTAATAACGTTGCCTTAAGGAAGAAGGTTTACAATAAAAAGTTCGGGTCCCATCACAGAACCGTGTAGACCTTAGTGAGTAACGTTTGTGTTTCTACAGAACTCCCTGTTTACGAGCATAAATTGGACTTTATCAGACAAATCTGATTCATACCACTCCAACATAGTTACTTTAACACCCACAGTATGCTCTGATCTCTGTAGTGAAATATTGTGGTTAGCAGAACTGAACGTTGCACTGAGGTGTAACGGGACATGGACAGTCTACTGTCAGAGGCCAGAAGACCATCATTCAGAAGTGCTGTGTCGGTACTGTGATGCACACTAAATCATTTCTCAGGAAATGATCAGAAAACTGTTTCACAACTACTCTTTCATTAATTTTGGAAAATAAAGCAGGTTAATAGTTGGTCTTTGATTAGTCAAGGAAGCTTAATCAGGAGGATAGTCAGTGATTGCATTGTTAGTTGGTTTGGTTTGGTTTTCATTCTACAGAATGTGAATTTTCAGCATTGGTAGTCTGTGTGTTTCCTGTGCTGTGTTGTGTACTTTTTCATTTTTTAATGCTTACTGCTGTACAGTGCTCTGACCACTGTGCATTACTTTCTTTTTTCTTTTGCTTATAATACAGAATGTAGAGCATCCTTTCCTATACAACATCAGTAAGATATCCTAAAAAGATATTCACTGTAACCGGAAACGTGTGGTTCGAAACGAGTAGAAGATTAGAAGTTCACTGTCATTCTGGATTACACAGAAATGAGGGAACTTTTTTTTATTTTGCTGACAGCTAATCCACCAAAAATTCATTTTGATACGCAAAAATAAAAGTTTGAGGTGAGCTGCAGGTTTTTCGGATTATTTGTGGTGTTTTGGGTGTGCATAAGCTGGTCTACGATCTTATCAATGAGAATAATGTCAAAACCTGGTGAAAAGGGGCAAAAGTGAGAAAAACTGTAAGTAAAGCACACAGTAAAGAACGGGTGTGTTAGAAATAAAGGTTCTGCATTCAGTTCATTTTTCTAAGTAAAATTTCAAAACTATGTTTAAAATAAGATTGACATTACCGAAAAGAACACTAATGAAGAACGGAACATATATAATTGTGGTTATTGCAATTAAGATGAAATAGAATTAGTAATGTATTAAGATGGATATCTAATCACTGTATCAGCTACATGTTGTGATTTTTTACGAATGTGCATTTTTATCCATATCTTTAATTTAAACATTAATAAACTGCCAAATAATTGTATTTTTGATGTATTTTACATCTCTTACTTTACAGATGTCTGTTTAAAAGAAAAAAAAACAGGTACTTATACTTGTTAGCAAAAGGCTTTAAAAGAGCCTCAACCATTCCTTCAAATATGTAAATCTTAAAATAATAACAATAAAGTTATTATTATTATTATTATTGTTATTAATAATAATTATAATAATGATAATTATTTTTCTGCAACTTCCATTGTTTTAGGAGTTTTTTAATACATATTATTTAATTTTTAATAGTGCAAATACCATAACTGTATGGAATTTAAGCTATTTCAGGCTTTAGTGCAGTGATTTCCCAATGGAAACGTGTATGTCAGACTTAATTTATATTTTTTTTGCTAGGTTGGCGAAATAGTAACAAAAGAGATAAAAATAGTAAAAAATACCCCAAAAAAGCTAGTTTACACACATGATGATAAACTAAAATTAAAAAAATGGAGGTTGTTTTTTTAAAATATTATCAATAATATTTAAAAATTATTAAGATCACGCTAACGACTTACGAGAACACTGATCTAATGAGTTTTTCCAGCTGCATGATGGACATGTCAGACATTAGTTTCCTGTCATATCACAACCACTTAGTGCTGCTGGATTTCTTTCCGGAGCGTTCAGCAGATGCTGTGGAAAATGTAAATCAGTCTCTATTTGAAAAGCTGGAAAGTTAAACAGCAGGATGGAGAGTCATGAGAATGAGGGGGGCCTCCAGATATCACTTCATAATCAGCATTTATGATAGGAACATGTTCACACTGATGCCTCGGTGTTCACTTCTGATTATTGTCCATTACTGGCCACGATTTGATACTAGGCTGAACATGTCACAATGTTGCCTAACTAACTTAAGACTAATGCACGTTTGCTGTTGTGTGGGGAGCGCGGGGCTGGTGGTACCACCACACCAGAAACTTAACCAAACTCTAATTCTTATCCCAGACAGATGAAGGTGGATGAAGTTGTTAAAATTAACGATTTTTTTTCTTTTTCTTTTTTTCTATTTCAACATTTGGCTAAAAAGATTGAAAGGAAACCCATCCTTTCATAGCCTCCTAGGACCAGGCGTCCACATCACATGGACATCACATTTTGGGTTGTCTAGAATAAAATACTAAATTGTGCTCTACAAGGAGCTGATATCCACTTACGAGGACATTATACTGACACTGTTCTATGGAAATTTTAAACAAATATATTCATATGTGCATCTCATTGTTCTCAGAAACAAAAATTAGGTAAAAAAAAAAAATCTGGTAATTCTTTATTTTTACATTCATCGGGTCCCGATATGCCCAAATATCAAAGAGAAATTAAAAATGCATGCCATGGAAGAGTTCGGATCTTAGGAGGTTAAACTGAGGTAAAGTACTAAAGCATGAATAAACAAAACAACACAATCTGTACTGCATAAATAAAATATAATATTATAATAAATATCGTACAGGACAAATGGCCTTATTGGGAATGACTGGCTCACCCCACTGGGGGCTTTTTTTAGTTGACAAAAAATAAAACCTACCAAATAAAAACTACTGCAGTCTGGATCCTGGTGACCTTATCTATAGATTACACTGCATTCCAGTACAGAGAGTTTAAAGTAAGGATTGCTTTTTTTGATGTTCAGCTATAAAGGCAGATTTACAATTGGATAGCTGGCAATGTCCTATTTTACAATTTTTTTCCCTGAAAACATTAATAATAGTATGTAACATTTTGATAATTAACTGACAATAATGACGTACTTAGAATTACAAGTTAATAGAAAAGTTGGTGTTATCTGGGTAATAATAGACTGAAGTTTATGTGACAGAAAATAACAAAGACTGTTATGGAGAAAAACATGTAACCTGGGAACAGTTACTGGATGAGGCATCACAGCTTTCTGTTCTCTTCTATTGACCCTTAAAGATCACATCATACAGTCCAAGTAAAGGACCAAAGATGGAGAGCTCATGACCTGCACTGGACATCACGTCTGGTTCATCTTATCTCCACTCAGTGATACTGTGTCATGTATATCATCACAGTTCTTTTAGGCTACAAAATACGTATAGCTCAATCATCTCTGGTAGTTATTTTGTCCTTCAGAGCTGAAAGATCTACTTTGAAATACATGTTGACTCTATTCTCTGGGATAGGATTGTATATTGCTTTTCATTCTTTCACTTCCTAGTTTGTTGTTTATAAGGAATAAAGTTTATAGACTATCTGATTCATACTTTACATATATAATGAAAATCATTCTGACACTTTTTGATACCTTTCAGATCAGTTTTGGGTAAAACTCATGATTGGTTTAACAAAGCGGTTTGAAACACTTCATTTTATCAGCAGCAGAGTTTCAACTTATTACTCTCAAACAACAATATGGGGAAAATAAATACGATGTCGACTAGTGTTACATAAATCTTTAATGTTTAATAGCTCTTTATTTAGCAACACTATTTTGTACATGAATATTTATTCTAAACAACTGAGGTATACAGAGCACGTCACAGAGATTCGCAGGGCAATGACCTGCTGAAACTGTGCTCAACTGAATAACAAACAACCAGTGTAAACAAATGAAAACAAATGGCACTTTCTTTAGGCATCCATTTCAGGGTTCTGCACTCAGCATGTGAGCCAGTCATGATTCAGTCCAAAGCTCATCTCCTGCATCCACAGAGACACACAAAGAAATAGACAGAGGTTAATTGGGCTCAGATGCACCTCCGTGTCCCTATAGACTCGGCCTGCTGCTCAGCTAACAATCAGTCCAAGCCCCGGTTTCCACATGAAGACACAGAGGCTTTGTTCATATGTGCACTGTACTCTGATAGTGGGTCACAGTCTGGTTCATACATACCTACAGTTTTATTGGACTAGTCAGTAAATACCCATTCTGAATGGAGGGAGGTTCAAGTTTTTTACCATCTGCATGTGGAGGATTATTTAAAAATACTAACATTTGTTACAGGATTCGCAGGTTACAGATTAGACCTGTATTATTTTTCTCTGGACTCATATAAGTTTTAATTGCAAGTTTAACAACTTTTTAAGATCAAATTCTTCTTAAACCGGTGCTGTGACTTGTGGCTTCTGGTAGAGGCTCGATTACTGTACTGGTGTTAGTTTATGTTTGTGGAAATAAAACTTGGAAAATCAGTCACAATTTTACTGGTTTAAAATAAAAGTTGGTTATTTGGAGTTTTTTTAATTTTGCCATAAGTGACAAAAGTCTACTTACAGGTGTTTGTGTTGCGTCTACAGAGTGTATCTATGCAGCAAAGTGATGACTTGTTTGGTTTCTCCTTTTGGCTTTGATCTTTGTGAAGTGTTGCAATAAATATCTGTCATAGCTGTGAAATAACACTGTGGTGAGTTTCTGTGTATTCTACATCTCTTCTGAATTCAGCTTGCAACGCCAAAGTTCTTCTTTCTATGCTTCATAACCACCAAGCTGGTTTTTACACATGCAATGGTCAATAATCCGAATTTTTGCATTGCTATGTGACTTACTTTGGTAAACAAGCAGACGCTGTAGAAATATGATGTAAACTACAAGGAAACATGAGATTATTATGTACTCGCTTGTTTAAACACACCACCCAGGAAGATGCTCACAGCCATGAGACGCTGTCAGGCACGATGACTCATAGTGTCAGAAGCCACGGCGGTTGTTTAGAATTATTATATTAAAAACATCATATACCCTAAATAAAACCTACATTAAAATACACATGTTAACATAATTAATTTGGTATTAACAAAGATGGATTCAGTGGGTAAGATCTTTTTTTTCTTGCTACGTTAACAAAAAGTTGGATTTAAAGGTCTATTTTGTAGGTTTTATGTCACTGGACTACAGTGCTTTTGATTTTAATTCTTTGGGTTCTTTGATTCAAACCCCTGAAAAGGCTTGACAGCCCCTTCCTCACTGTGAATAACTTCCAAAACACATTCAACCACATCACAAAACCTTTATCTGTAGTTGATGATACGTCCAGTAACTCCTGTTTGCAGACTGGCATCTAGATTTTACATGTAAATGAAATGCTCACTATCTCTATTATATCAATGGCATAAACCGTGGCTACTTTTATCCATCCACTTCTGCTTATCCAATTTTAGGGTCAGGGGAGGCTGAAGCCTATCCCAGCTGTCACAGGGCTTGAGGCAGGGTACACCCTGAACAGATTAGCATCCTGTTTCAGGACTAGCACAGAGAGACAGACAACCTTTTAGAATCACCAATAAACCTAGCTGTATGTGTTTGGACTCCTCCAAAGCCCCTGGAGAGAAACCACACAAACTCCAAACAGGTACACCTCAAACCCAAGACCTTCATGCTGTGAGGTAACAGTGCTAACAACCACGCCACCATACTGTCTCCTGCCCACTTCAGCAGATCCAATCTAAATCATTTCAGAGGTGAGTTGTTCATCAGTGATACAAGGGATGCTCAAATTTACACTACATGTCACATGTAGAGAAAACAGTCCATCAATCAGCACTGAAACGTACCTATTATAGACTTAAGCTGTGAATTAGGATTCAAAGCTAAGCGCAGCTTTCCATGTTATTACCGACACAGGCAGGTTGACTGACAGTGTTAGACACTTGAGTTCATAAACTGTTTTAAACATCTTTTTGTCTCTTCCCTCCCTGCGTTTCTGCCACTCTTCCGTCGTTGCTTCAGTGTCTTTTGATATGCAAAGGAGCACACTATTTATAAATCATTGTGAGAGAAAACATAGTAGGTTAGGGGACAAATAACAAAAAATGCCCCATGTCTGCTGAGAGGAAGAGAGGAATCAAAAGAAAGAGGAGAGAGCTTGAGGAAGTAGAGAGGGAGATTGTCTGTTTGGTAGCTGTTAATGATATAAGACAGAGTAAAGGGGTAAGGGAAATAAAGCAGCCATTGCATACTGATGGGGGCAGCATGGTGGTTAGCACTGTAGGTGCACAGCAAAAAGGTCCTGAGTTCAATTCCACCATCATGTACCATGCAAACTGCACCACCATGCAGTTTGCAGGTTCTCTCCAGGTATTCCAGCTAAGCATGTCCATTAGGTGGATGACCAGTTTGCGGGTGCTGCCGAATTTAGTGGTCAGAGTATAATTTCCCCTCCAAAAAAACATATTTCAATTGTTATAATTCATTTAAAAAAAACAGGAACAGCCTTTGAAACTACATTTAGACTTTTACCCCCAAAACAAAGCTTTCCACTAGCTTTTATTTTCATGAAGCTGTACAAAATACAAGTAAAAGAAATGTGTGACTAGTGGAACGTTTGGAACAAAACCACATCTCAGATGAAAAATGGGAAACATGTATGAAGTGCTTCTGGTAGATCCAACACCAGACAAAACAATCATATAGAAAAAATAAATCATATCTTCTTACAAGTTGCTAAAACTGACTCAGCCTTTTCTACAGCGCTAAGTCTAATTAAGCTCCTTACCTACTTCTTAGTCATTCAGTATTATGGACCACTAAGAAGTATTCCGCCTAATAAAGCTTCATATTTATGATCTATCTCTTGAACCCATATTTCATGCATCTGGGAAAAAACCCCACACACACTCACATCAAATGCACCTGCTACTTTAATGTGTACTGTTAATGAGTGTTTAAGCTGCTTAAAACTTTAAATGTAATCATAACGTCAAGTACGGGTCACACTGATAATCTTAGGTTTAGGTTTAATTGTACTATTCCTCCACGAACTGATAACTTGTACATTTATGCCAATATCTCTGCAGTCACTGCAGTGTTTAGCACTATTACTGACACACCGCCAGTTTATGATGATACTTTAGCCTACAGAATTTCACACATCCCTCTTTAACTTCCAGAGGGACCGAGGCGTGAACGGTGACGGTCTGTGTTTATAATAAATTCAGTATGGCATAAATGTTTATGCTGCTGATGCCCCAAATGCATAAATACTGTATCTGCATAAATTATTTCTAACCATGTTGACTATGTTTTTGACTGTGTCCCATAAAGTAGTGTTAAGTGGTACCTGGCAAGATTCTACCAGACAAAAGTTACAAATATTATAGCAACGCAAGAGCTCAGAAAACAACGAAATGAACAAACCCTCCCCACATGTTGAATACATGCATTAACATTGGCAGCATTGTCATTAGTTTAACTGATGTTTGTCACGGCAGGCAGGCCGACATGCAGGGGGAAGGACTCAGGTGAAGACACCACTCAGATGAAGCGAATGCAAAAATCCAAACCTTGAACTTCAGAATGCAAACGAACAGAAAAGATGAAAACTCAAATAAAAGTGACACCTTGCGTGATTACTAAACCCTGGGTGACAGCCTAAATATAGACAGGAACTGGTAAGTTTAGATTAAGCTATGACTTCAAACAATAAACTCAACTAGATCATCTGATTGATTATCATGACAATGAGCAGTGAAAAGCCTGCAGCAAATGTCAGCCAAAAACTGTGAATATCACTTAGTTTTACTCTCGTTCTTAGCTTGTCTAAGATTTCCTGAAACCTAGAAATGCTACACAAGCGCAACACAAAAAAACTCCTGGGAAATATAATTAATGCTGTCCTACTGGGTGATTCAAACAATTAAAATATTTACTGTGGGTACGTAATTCGCATTAAACTTTAAGTGGTCAGTGAGGGGGTCCAAGAGGGAGCCTTGGGGCTGTCGTGGACAAAGCTGGGAATTCGACGCTGGGTAATGTCCAGGGCAGGAACTGGGGAAGTGGAGTGGAGGAGAAGGGGGAGGAAGCGTGAAACTCAAGTCACTGAAATAAGGAGACAATGTGTTAGTCACATCGCCGGATGCAGATTCCAGGAAAAGGTTGCATTTGCAAACAGTCTTACTTTCTGCAGGCGGAGGAGACGACCTGGGTGAAACGAAGAAAGATCGTAATGCACAATTCATGATCCTCAGTGAGCAGTCAAACACAGAGAGGTTAAGGCAACCTGATTACAAGACATCCGGAGGCTTGACTGTGAGCAGATGGCACAGAATTAATTCCAGTATAACAGTATAACAGTCAGTTACTGTGATTACCTTCACAAACGCGGATTAGCTGACGATCTGGCGAGGACTGGTTTCATGCGCTGGTCTTATATCTCCGCAGCCAAATTGCTTGCAGGTGCCGCCGGACTGTGGAAATGTCTCCACCCCTGTGCCCAGGAACACAGGTGCCCCAGACTCACCCAGACCATGACAATTCTCTAACCTAACCAACAAACCTACACAGTCCAGTGGCAACCTGGTGAAGGTCAAGACAATTGCTCCTGTACAACAGATTTCAACACACTGACACTGAGAAGGGGGGGGACACTTAAAAATGCCAAATTCAACAGTTTCTGACAGATACTCATTTTATGTCATTTTAACTATTCCTGGCAATTTTTTTGATTGACAGATAGCCTCTGGGAAGTGAAGTGTGAAACCTGTAAACCAGCAAGTGGAAACCTTATTAGAAATTGATGTTAGTCAAGTGAGGAAAAAAAAAAACCCACAGAAATTCAAAAATTCCTTTTGCAACTGAAAGTAATAATAAAAAAAATGTGTGTGTATTTTCCAACAGCAACTGAGAAAGAAGGAAAAAAGTTCAGTTTTAGACCACAAGAACAAGTAGTACAGAAACATATCAGTGTGCTTAGTGTGTAAGTCTAAAAATCTACAGCTTCAGCCATAAAAAAAAACAATGCAATTGAAATAAAAGTATGAAATGATCGTAGCTATTAGTGCTGTTGCCCTTGAGGATACAGCAAAGTGATGTTGAATGGCAGTACTAGGAAAAAATCACAGAGAGCAAGCCACTGTGTACAAGTGCAATATTCACATTGGAAAGGAAAGGTCCTTTTCTTCTCTGTTTTATTGATTTTTGAAGCCAAGCAATTCACAAAAGAAGATGAGGCCATATGAAAGATATGACTGTATAGGATTTTAGGTTACAATTTAAGTAGTATGTAATGATTTTACAACTGCAATTTTTTGACCTAAGATGTCTACTACAGTCTGCAGACTAACAATTCAAAGATAATTTTGTGTTCTTTTAGTCAGATGCTATTGTTAAGGGTAGAGGAGACAATGTGACAGCTCAAATAAGCAATAAAATAGGAGTCATTTGAGGGAGCGTCTAATCTTTTAGTCTAGAGCATTTTCTCTTAACTTCCATTGCAGGGGCATCAAGTGTTTTGGCAGGGTTGCACAGCCTGTAGCTTCAAATACGACTTTTTTCTGATTAATATCAATTAACATTTTCTCACAAATATTGTGTAGGAATTAACAAGCCCTTTCTTTGGGTCCCAACTCAGCAGCTGATGATTACTATTTTCAATTGGCACTTTCTTTACATGATTCATGTTCAACGCCCTAAACAGATGTTGTTTTCTGATCAAGATTCTAATAGTCACACAAACAATATGCTGTAATGCTGTGATTTAAGACTACACACTCTGCCACATACATTCTGTTCTTTAAGTGTCTAATCATTTTTAGAGACAAACCAAAGGCAAATATTACTGAAAAATACATATTCAGTGACACACACCAATTTCTATTCAGATATTCAAAAGCAATTCAAATATTCTAATTATTAAAATTATTTTGTAGCCTATAACATTAGCTTATGTTAAAAAGAATACAACATAACATTGATCGTGCTGTGTAACAAAAGATAAATGAATTCAAATCTTTTTACAAGTGCAAAACAAATTGAAGAGAGAAGTAAAGGTGAGTTCTGGGTGTTTATCTTCTGTGCTGAACAGGTTAACATATTAACCTGTTGCAACACCCACAGGCTAACATGCTAAAATGCTAACAAGTAGTGTTAGGTAAGCTACTCAGGACCAGCGTTGGTAAAGTTACTTGAAAAAAGTAATCAGTAACTAATTACTGATTACTCCCCCAAAAGTAATCCTGTTACTTTACTTATTTTCAAAAGTAGTTAGTTACTTAGTGACTTTTTAAATAAATGATTTACAACATGAATAGGTAATAAAGCAACAGATCTTTCAGCCCAGTTCTACTTTTTCTGCATAATCATCATATAAAATGTAATTAAATGAAAAACTTGTTTTATTATTTTTAATCTTTTAACTTCATGCATTAAGCAAAAATTTAATTATATGCAACATTCTATGACTGGAAGAAATTCGTTTAACATTTAAACCTATTTTCTGCAAATTCCAGTATATAAAATAAAATAGTTTTTTGTGTTTACTCTTCAAATAGATGCAAGTAAAACACAGCAGAAAATAAATAAAATCAAAGACTCGGCGGTCCTGTTGGTCTATTTTCACTTGTTCAGCAGGCGGAGGTTTGCCCTGGTGCAGGTATGCCACAGCGATCATGTCAAGGGAAGGATCCGGGAGTTTCTCTGTGAATTTCACATTCCCGTGGCAGCGTACTCAGTGTTTGCTCAGAAGTAATTTTACTAATTTTGTGGTATCAAAAATAGGGCTATCTACTTAATTATATTAGAGTGCTATGGTGGATTTAAGTGGATATACAGAGAGCCTTAGCAGGTGCTGATAAGCGTAGGCACTAATGAGAAAGGGCTCTTCTTTCATGTTGTGTCTTAATTTCTCCAGGTCATATTTTTTTTGCACTCAATCTTCTTTGTCACTTTTTGTCTACCCTCGCTGTCAAGTATCAAACTACTCTTATCCTGTAATAGCCTGCATTATTCCAGCTAGTCGGTAGTGGTGTGCAATATTGCATATTGTGGTATTGATCCGATAGAAAGTAAATACAGGTCACTATTGCCGATACCGATACTTTTGAATACATAAGGTGGATGTGTCATTCAATTGCTAAATCATGTTTTAACCCAGTAAAGGCTCGCTTTTTGTTTAAATTCAAGTTCTGCTCTCCTGTGTCTGCATTTGAGTCCATAGCTAAAATGCCCCAGCGTACCCCGTCGTGACAGTACATCCTAACCACGATGGAGCCAGCAGATATCTGACCCTGGCAGGGTCTCCCATGGCAAATTGGTCCTGGGTGAGGGACCAGACAAAAAGCAATTAAGAAGACCCTTATGACAAGACCACCCTTCCTGGGATAGGGTTACCCGGGCCCACCCTGAAGCCAGGCCCCGGGAGGGTGCCTGAGGGCGAGTGTCTGGTGGCCGGGTGGTAGTCCATGGGGCACAACGCACAGCTTGGGCTCTGGAACCAGTCTCCTGGAGAGGGGCTGAACTCAGTCTGGAGTTTCAGTTGTTGTTTTAGTCCTTTTAGATTTGACTGCCGCCTTTGACACATTTGATCATAACATTCTTTTATCGAGACTTGAACATGTTGTTGGTCTTAAAGGCACAGTTTTATCTTGGTTTAAATCATATTTATCAGGGAGGTCTTTTTCTGTTAAAGTTGGACAGTACTCCTCTTCCACAGACCCCTGTGTGTTGTGGTGTCCCACAGGGGTCTGTTTTAGGTCCAACTCTGTTCTCCTTATACACGCTGCCTTTGGGATCCGTTTTTTGGAAACACAACATCCCCTTTCATTGTTATGCTGATGACATCCAAATTTATTTCCTCTTGAAACTTGATGTCTCTGTCCCACTGCAGCCTTTGTTAAACTGTTTACATGATGTTAAAGAATGGCTAAAACAGAATTTTCTTACACTAAATGAAAGTAAGACTGAAGTTATAATTTTTGGAAGTCACGCCCCTTTGAACAAGTTAACCGATGCCCTCGGTCCTCTTGCTTCTCATCTTTCTCACACTGTGAGGAATCTTGGAGTGTTTTTAGATAGCTCATTTAAATTAGAGAAGCAAGTGTCCACAGTTGTTAAAGTTTTTATCAGTTACGTGAAATTGCCAAAGCTAAGTCTTATCTTCCTCCAAGAGACCTCGAAACTCTTATTCATGCCTTCATCGCCTCGAGACTGGACTACTACAAATCTCTCTATTTGGGTCTCCAACACTCATCTCTCCATCGACTGCAGTCAGTCCAAAATGTTGGTGCACGTCTTTTAACAGGTGTTAGAATGTATGAACACATCACTCCAGTTGTAGCAAATTTACACTGGCTCCCTGTGAAGTATTGTATTGATTTTAAGATTCTTTTACTTACTTTTAAAGTTTTAAATAATATGGCGCCCAGTTATTTAAGCAAGCTCCTCAACATGTATGACCCCAAAAGAGCGCTGAGATCATCTAACCAGATGCTCACAGCCTAGGTCTTGATTGAAGTACAGAGGAGATCGGGCCTTCACGGTAGCAGCACCCAGACTCTGGAATAATCTGCCAGAGGACATTCGTAATTCAGAATCTATTCAGTCTTTTAAATCACGTCACTTCTTTACTTAAGTATATGGAAGATTACAGGAAAAGTGCAAAAGGTTATTTGGAATTCAGTGGCAAGTGAATTTATTTTTACACAGGATAATTATAAGGTAATTTGGTCAAATTATTGTCTCTGAAAATGTTGAAAGAAACAGCTTGTTCACACTAAAATATTAGAAAAATAAAAAACACAAAGGTAATAATAAAATATAAAAACAATTATAAACGATGCACTTTTCTAAGTTCAGTTGAAGAGACTTAATCAAACCAAAGGTAAGTTAAATTTAACAGACAATGTTTTTACAATGGTTTGTCACTGAAAAAAAAAACAATTTACAAAACTTAAGCTTTAAACTTGTACTAAAACCTGTTACATTTGAACAATGGCTGCTCAAAACTCTTGTTCCTCTGTTATATACATTGTGTAATTCCAAAATCAAACATAAAAGCAATCCTTAATGTAGATAACTTAGCCTACTGCATGTCATCAGAGATTGGAGCTTCAGCTAAAAGCTGACACTATAAAATGCTGAACACGTGGACCAAACATTTAGAAGTTCAGCAACACCTCGAAGCCAAGTATGAGTCCTAACCCAACAATAATGTATAATATAATTCTCTGGGCTATCTTGGATAAACTCACAGTTTGGCTCACTGTTTGTTGGTTTGTTGGTTCCTGGTTAGTCATGTGGTCTGTGTTTGTGCTGATTTCAGTTTCACCCTGTTTGTTATTAGTCTCATGTTGTTCTGTGATAGTGTTTGCCTTGTCATCCTCTGTGCTAGTATTGAAATTGTCTTGGTTGGCGTCTGTCTGTGCCTCATTTTGGACTGCATCAGACTCGGAATCCTCCTGGTCTGTAATAGTCTTTGCTTTGTCATCCTCCATGCTCCTATTTACATTGTCTTGGTCTTGGTTGCTTTCAGTCTCTGCATCATCATGGACTACATCACAATGAGAATCAGAATCACAACCAGAATCAGATTCATCATCACAAATCTGTCCCTCCTCCTTGTCTGTGATAGTCTTTGCTTCGTCATCCTCTGTGCTGGTATCAACATTGTCATGGTCTTGATTGGTGTCTGTCTGTCCCTCATCTTGGACTGCATCAGACTCAGAATCCTCCTGGTCTGTGATAGTCTTTGCTTTGTCGTCCTCTGTGCTGGTATTGACATTGTCTTGGTCTTGATTGGTGTCTGTCTGTCCCTCATCTTGGACTGCATCAGACTCAGAATCCTCCTGGTCTGTGATAGTCTTTGCTTTGTCATCCTCTGTGCTGGTATTGACATTGTCTTGGTCTTGATTGGTGTCTGTCT
>VUQR01003410.1:4104-18282 GCA_015108515.1 Hemichromis elongatus
TAAAAAAAAAAAAAAAAAGAAAAAAAAAAAAAAAACGTACAGAGCTGAAAGCCCTGAGCATCAGCAAACTATTAATAGCAGCTGTGAGGCCAATGAGTGCACTGACTGCTCTAAATTAATGCTTGCCAGTCACTGACTCTGTAATCATTTTGGAAAAGCACACAAGCGCTGACAAGTCGTGGGACTAATTTGCTAAAATCCCTAGGGAAGTCTAGCATGAGTCACGTGTCAACACACACACGCTCCAGATCAGCAAAAGACAAGCGAGCATTGATTGGAGAGAGCAATTATTTAAAACAGAAGGCCTGCATTCGTTACAGGGAAACACATCTTTGAAGGCGGAGCGGCTTATTTCCTTACCTCTGTTCCTCTCAGATCTCTGGGAATGTACACATCGTCTGTCATCTGCACCGTCAGCCCAAAATCCACCAGCACTGCTTTGTCTGACATCAGGACAATGTTGCTGGCTGTGGAGAGATGAAGAAGAAGGAGGCGTGATTCTCAGGGACACTAGTGCAAGTTGGTGCTTTAACCGATAGGAGTTCAGTTTCAGGTATACTGAGTTTGCATTGATCTTAAGCGTGAAAATTATAAGTAGGTGACAGGATTTGGCAAAGGAAAAGACTCATCCTTCTCCTTAAAACATCACCAAGGTTTAATTACATATTTTGACTGCAGGCAGGAAATGCAAAGAACCGCAGCATGTCAGAGGGCCAGAGTGGTCATTTTAATAAGTCACTTGCCTCACTGGACCATAATTGTAACCCTGACTGAGCATGAGAAGCAGGCTGGAATTTCCAGACAGCCAGCGAGCCTTTAAGCAGTGAGGCTGACAGACAGCTCTGGAGAACGCTTTGATCCCAGCAGCACTGCTGTGGTTCCTCAGCTGAGCTCCACCTGCAGTAACTAGGACGCATTTGTGTGATCTGTCATGATAGCTACCAGTCACTGTGACCAGGCAACCTTTGAAGAATTACTGAAAATGCATCAGTCAATCTGGTTCACTGATTCACTTTTTTCAGCGAATTGAGGGTTGTTTACAAGAACAATATCCGTCTGTGGCTTGAATTTGACGCAGAGAAGATACAAACGGCGATTACATAATTTCCTGTAACCTTTGTTCTTGTTCAGTACCATGGAGCACATCCATCAAGAGTAAGTGACAAACATCTTTTATGCTTACGTTTGATGTCATGGTGAATGACCTTGTGCGAGTGCAGGTACTCCAAGCCCCGCAGGACTTGTTTGGTCACCCAGATTATTTCGAACTCTCTCATCGGTCCGCAGCTGTCCAGTTTCTCCAGCACAGAGCCGCCTTCGCCGGCCTCCATGAACAGGTGGACGCTCTGGTTCCAGAGCAGAACGCCGTACAGCTCGGCGATGTTCTCGTGGCGAAAGCGGGCCTGGAACTCTACATCGGCTGCTTTGAAGTTCTCCATGGGGATCTAGCGAGGGAGACAAGACACATGATCACAAATAGTCCACCGTTTTGGGAAACAGGTTCATCTGATTTCATGGAGTGAGTCAAAAAGCTCGGTGACAGCATTGCATTTGACTGGTAAATATAAGGCCAGTAAGCTCAGACATCCTGGGGACTGTTGGCCAAATGGATCGGTGTTTGCTTACAGTGACAACAGGCTGACTTTTCACATATTGCATTTTATTGGTTAGGGTGACTTTATTTGACAGTGCACAGAAGATTTATCAGTTACTGGTAGAGCTAGCTAGCTCGCTAAAACGCCCACATAGTTTGATATTAAACCTATCCATATTTGTCTGGAGCCTATCCCAACTCCACACAGAAAGGCCCCAGCCGGCGGAATCCACAGTGACAACCACCACAGTGTGATATAAAATGCTGAAGTTTTGGAGCCTGCCTCGAGTGGCCATTAAAGGAACTACAGCTAGTGGCTTTATTTTTATTATAATTATAATTATTGTTTTTTTTACCCTGAAGGTAAATTAGGGTTTCGACTCAGCTCCGCAAATATATACATTTAGTACATACTTCACAAGGGCACTGACTCTTTCTGTTTTTGACAAATTAGCTTGACACAGTAACATACGGTTATCCTGTTTTTGTGCTTTAAGACATCTATTATTAATTTTTCAGTGATATCCTTAAAGTAATTTTTCTTTAAAGAAACATTTTTTCAGTAATTATTAACTGATCATGGCATTGTTTTAAGCAGATAAGGACGTCCTAACTCCAAGCCCTTATTGCAAACTATTTCCAGTAAATCCTCTGCAGTACATTCACAACAGCATGAAAAAAAACACTGTGTCAACATAGTATTCTGACGATAACACCTGACTAGATAGGAAAGTACTCGTTCCTCATTTGTCAATATTTTCCATACAACAGAGTACGCACGCTGCCTCCCTCCCTCCTCTTTCTCAAGCATAGATCTGCCCAGATAGAAGCAGCATGTGTGGTTTTACATGTGTCTTTAATGAATCTAACCCTGTCACAAACATGCAGGGAAGCTGTGGGAAGTTACTGTTGAAATTCTACTCTTGCATTAATCCTGACCCATGTTGTAAGTTTGTTACAAGAACAAATAGTTCTTCATTTAGCAGCACTGTTCCTCTTTTACTCAGTAAACATAGCAAATGTCACGCTGGCACAAACAATCTCTGTACAAACAGAGGAGTAATTGGACTGTGAACAAGCAGCACTTGGCAGGTTAAATAGTTGGCACGCAGGCCAACAGCTGTCGAGAAGTCAAGCACTATTGGGATTCTAGTCACCGATCAGGAAGACTCACCAGTTTGCAGGCCATTCTCTTCCTGGTGGTGGTGTCCTGAGCCAAGTGGACTTTCCCAAATGAGCCCTTAGGCACGAGGCCAGACCCATGATTCTTGTAGGTCAACTTCCATGGAAACAGCAGCACGTCCATGTTGATCTGGTAGCGGCCTTTTTTCACAGCCATGTCCTTCTGCAAAAAAAAGGATTTGTTTTTAGGGGGAAAAAAAAATGATGCAAGTTTTTCTAGGCTTACCGTATCAATTAAACATTCAGGTTACTATTGAAAAAAGAAATAAAATAAGATTATCACCTTATTTAGGAGGACTCCCATCTCCTCTGGCAGGTTTGGCAAGGCTGCCGTCTGCATGCTGGACAGGAGGTTGACAAAGGACAGGACCTCTGTCACCGTCCCATATCGAACCCCATCAGCAAAGTCCTTCTGCTCACTCCCCAAAACCACCACCTCGCCTACCTCCTCATTCTCATCCATCTCCTCCTGGGACAGTCCTTCTTCGTCTTCCAACGACAAGATTTCTCCTTCCTCTTCTTCTTCGAGCCGATATAGAGTCTCTGCAGCGTTAATAATGTCCTCTACATTCATGTGAGCCAAGAGCAGTTCTATTCCCGTGTCATATTTGTAATCCATGTTAATACTCCGTTTGTCCAGCTCCATCTAAAATCAAACATCAGGAGGTCAGTGTGGGGTAAGTTTCCGTGCTGATCTGAGTTGTATAAGCGTTCATGACTGGAAAGGTTCACGTGTGCAGCAGGACGTGCAGTGAAACTACAGTTAAGAAGTGAAGCTTTGATACAGCTGGCTGAACTCACAGCTGGGAGGGGCTTCACACGGCTGTTTTCCAAGCAAAAGAAGGGAGTTTCGCAGTAAAGCTGGGAAGCCCCCCCAGGAAAGCTTGGACCTTATTATACATCTCTAAAACAACAACTGTCCATCATCTTATTAAAAAATACAAACTATTATATTATATATAACTATTGTGACGTTGCCATAAAGAGTCCAGCTCACATTACGCGATGCAAATCATACACATGTGCATTGTTGCTTTTGGAGAGAGGGATTTTCCTGCCCACCAAACCCCATGCAAAATTTGAAATAAATAAACTAATAAAAAAAACTACGATCCAAACGTGCAAATTTAGAAAAGCTGCCTAGAAAAAATAAAACAAACAAACAAAAAACAGTGGCTGTACAGATATAAAACGCTGTCTACCAAAAATATTCAGCTGCTTACTGAAAAAATACAGTTTCGCTGAACACAGGATTTACTTCTGTGAGTGACCGAAAACACGCGTTACCTGCCTTATGAAATTGAGTCGGAAGCTTAAGCGCACTGCCGTGTCTCCATTGTGGCGCCCCGCAGACTGTCTGATGTACGAAGCTCCGCGGATTGTGTTTAGAATGAAGTAAACACAGGAAGTGTGGCGTGTCCGTGGAGGTGGAGTACCTGTTTAGTGTCAGCAGACCTCTCTCGCTGTCTTTGTAGGTTTCGTTTTCCCTTTTCTTGTTTCCTCAAATGAAAAAAACAACAGAAAAAAAAACGAAAAGCTTTCAGGGCTGTTGGGTGCTTTCCTCTCGGGAGACGTGTCTCTGTTAATATAGGATGTATGATATATCACAAACACTGACGCTTATTCGTAGTAAACACAATAAAAACAAAATTCAATTCAATTTCATTTAACAGACATTACATACTCAGCCTAAAGCAATCGGAAGATAGGTTTTTTTAAACACTAGAAGGTGTCTTTTCTGGTATCTCTGGGTTGCCGTAGATATGACCCGGCGCATGCGCATTTGCGCGTCATTCCCAAAAACAATGGCGTCCTCCTTTGCTGTGTGCAGGTTACATATTAGAGGAAGGGCCAGCCTCGCTAAGTGCCTACAGAAAACTGACGCGCTTCTTCACAGGAGTATAGGAACCGATGTCATTGTTGCCCAAACTGAAGCCGCTCGGAGTGACGAAATTGGTTAGTAATTAAGCCTAGAAAAGAAGCTGGCCTTTAGGCTAGCCCCAATACACCATCGTGTGATGTCGAGTGAGCACCATTCCAAGCTCCCCTGAGCAAACGTTATGTTTTGGTTAGTGAATGCCGTAATTCTAAGTGCGTTGCGCATTTTACACAATATGTGACCCCAGAGAAATTACCGGGTAATACGTAAAATTCGGCACTGTATTTGTTGACGTTAACAACGTGATAACTCTTTTTCGGCCACATTTTATAATCTAGAACGTTTTGAGCTTGTGCCGGTCATTTGTGGGACATGTATATTTACCCAGAAAGTCCCACTGTAAAATTAAATGTTTTTTCTTTGAGGTTTGTTGACGTGTTCTGGGACAATTGAACGACAAACACTAGAGGTTGACCGACAATACATCACATTTTCTGCATTTTATTTTTGCAATTTGGTGCATCTCAGTCTTTAAACGTTTAGCAGTGCAAAACTGACGTAACACGCCTGAGAAATATTGCCCACGGTCACTGGTAAATGTCATGTTATGAAGCTAATGTTATATATATTTGTGCACCCCCAACCAGTCCCAATGGTCTTATACAGCTAATATTATTCCATCTGTCTTTTAACAAAAGCGTGCTTACTACACAGTTTTAAACTTCTTACCCTCAGAGAAAAAAAAACAAAAAAACTTGACTTGTTGGATGACTTGACTTCTTCTTTGTTGTCAGATGAAAGGAATGGAAGGAAGTCTCTGCACACTCTCCATGTGGAGAGACGAGAGCAAGCAGAGAGTTCTGTCCTCATCAGCTGCCAGTCCAGTACCAATGAGAAAAAGTTCCTCAAGTATCTATCAAAACATGGAGAAATCAATAAATACTTCTTTTATGAAAGCTATGTGAGTAAAAGACCAAGCTCTTCTGATAAGCAAGTACTACTACCTCACTGACCTGTTGGTAATGACATTGTGTAATCCTCTAGGGCGTGTATGCTGTAGTGGAGTTTGCCAACCAGGAAAGTGTTGCCTCTTTACTTGAAGGGGTGGCAATTCCTGGTGGCAGCCACGAATCTGCAGTGCCTTTCAAATCCAGACTGTTGTCGCTCAGAAACCTCGGCTCGGCGGATTCATCAAACCAGCTGTCAGGCCGGCAGTGCCAGCCTCAGACCACCATTCCCATCAATGAGCTAATAAAGAGACTTTCCAGAGAAGAGAGTGTATGTTGACTTATCGCACCAAAAGTTATATTTTAAGTCTTGTTTGAAGATGATTGATTTGGATGTTTCCCATTTCCTGGTTTCCCTCAGATAGACAAGCAGATAAGCTCCTTGACTGAAGCCTATCAGCTCACAGAGGAGAACAGCAGGCTGCGCTTTCTCGTCTGTTCCCTGCTCAAGGATATTGCTACCGCTTATTTCCCAGAATGCACCATTAAACCCTTTGGTTCATCAGTGAATGGCTTTGGAAAGCTTGGCTGTGACCTGGACATGTTGCTAGATCTGGACAGCATCAGTGGACGCAATGTGAAACTGGTAATGAGGCTTTCTACGTTTCTTTAGAAAGTATTAGATTTATTGGCGAACAGTTTGCAATGATTTGCTTGTGAGTTGTGAGGTAGCATCTAATCCAGGGGTGCTCAATCCCAGTCCTCCAGAGCTACCGTCCTGCAGCTTTTAGATGCAGCCCTGCTCCAACACAGCTGAATCAAATGGTTTTATTACCTCTTCAGTGTGCCATCAAGTTTGGCAAAGGCCTGATAACAAGCCATTCATTTGATTCAGGTGTGTCGGAACAAGGATGCATCCAAAAGCTGCAGGACGGCAGCTCTGGAGGACTGGGATTAGGAACCCATGATCTAAACAAATTAGTCCTTTGTTTTGTTTTGTTGTTTTAGGACACAAAAAGTTATATGAAAGAACCGCTTTCTTCTTTTTTTTGCTTCTTTTGCCTCCTTTTGGGGGACGACACAGCAGATCATCTGCCTCCATCTCACTTTAGCGTCCTCCTCTGTGGGCTTCCTCCTTTCCTGCTGACTTTGTCTCTAAAATGCTTAATCTTAGCTGTCTCTCTAATGTACTCATTTATAATCTATTGAAAATTATAGCATCTTTAACTCCACCACCTGTAGCTCTGCCTTCTGTGTTTATTGTCAGCGCTGCTGTCTTCAAGCCACACATCATAGTTGGTTTCACGACCCTCTCGTAAACCTTCCCTTTCAGTCTTGCTGCTTTCCTGCTGTCATAAGTCGCCCCTGACACTCATTTCCACCCACTCGCCCTGCCTGCACTCTCTTCTTCACCTCTCTGGTTCAGTTTCCATTGCTTTGAATGCTTGGCTGCAGGCATTTGCACTTGTCTACCTTCACCGTTATACAAAATTAGGTTAGTATTTTTAGACTTTTTTAAGTTCCTCTGTCAACAGTTGCTGATTTGCCACCACAATCACACATGAACCAATTTTATGTTATTATCCAGTGGCACTGAGGGAGCAATAAAACATGTGACAGAGTTATCAGACTTATTTAAGTTAATGGGCAACATGCTGTCCAAGTTGATCTCAAATGAGCCAGACCAGTAAACCCATTAAATAGCAGAATATAAAAGAATTCCAGTGAAGTACTTTTTTTTTTTTTTAAGTATATTCGTATAAAGAAACATCACAGATGGCTCATAAAAAAGTAGGAGCAATTTCAAAAATATGCCTCAGTGTTTCCTCTTTCTGGTATGTATGCTTCCTTTGCAGCAGGGATCCTCGGTGTGTAGGTCTTACTTACAAATACACCGAGTCCATCCGGTGGCCTTAAACCCTGTTGCAGGGTATGTTTGGCTCATGGCACATGTGTTTGAAACCAACTACACATGTATATAAAAAATATATGTATAAAAATTGCATTTACGTATTTATTTATCTCCTGATCTCCCACCCACAGCGACACTCTACCTCAGAAATCTTTTGCATAAAACCAGACAGTGGTGCAAAAGTGGTTTTTCATTTTTTTGCCATCTGCTAGATTCCTCCCCACTGTCTCCAGACTAAAAAATGCTGATGTGTTTGTCTGACTTGCAGACAGCTGATGTGCACGTGTTCTGCAATGATATGTGTTTGAAAGCAATGAATGCATCTACAGTAATGTAACGGTTAACTGGCAGCTCAACTAGAATGACCACAGATATCAAGTTAACAAGATGCCTCTTGGTTTATTAGGACAAGACGATTGAAAATGTAAAGTTTAAACATATCTGAATCCTCCCTGTGTGCGCAGCCTAAGTCGGGCCTCTCCCTGGAGTACCAGATGAAGCGGGCCAATTCGGAGCGAGCCGTCACTCAGAGCATCCTGTCTGTGATCGGGGAGTGCGTCGACCAGTTTGGGCCCGGCTGCGTGGGGGTACAGAAAATTCTCAACGCACGATGCCCTCTGGTCCGTTTCGCCCACCAGCCGTCTGGCTTTCAGTGTGACCTCACAGCCAACAACAGGTACTCAGTCAGATGTTCTGACGTCAGTGGAACAACGTGAAGGGTTCTTTGATGTAGTTCTGGTGTTGCAGCCTTCTTGCAACAAATATGTTCGTTTCAATAAAGTCAAAGTTCCACATCCTGAAATGTCAGATTTGACTTGGTCACAGTTCTCTTGCTTCACAGAAACTGCTCTTTTTACGTTACCCATAATACCATTTTTGGCCACGCTTGCGTTATAAAGGCCCCCAGACAGAAACCAGACTCTGGCAGGAAGTGCTACGATAGGTCAGTCTTGCATTTTTCCACAGTGAAACTGAACACGAAGGCTAAGTGTGGGCTTGTTTGTGTTTCACTTCTTTTCCTTCCAACGTTATTGACTTGTGGTCTCTGCTGGTGTGTGACACAAGTACGCACAGACACACACACCTGCTAACGTACAGAAAACCACTCTGCAGTTTCTAAGGAAATGGAGTTGAACCAGCCTCTGTGGGCGGCTGTGAGAGGGGGGACTTTTCTTAAATCGTGCTCACAGATCATTGAAGCGTCGCACTTTCCTGCCTGAGGTGTGAGTGCGTGCGTTCAAGAAAAACAGACGAACAGCGGCCGAGTCAGGCGCCAAGAGCAGCGGAATGCTGCTCTCCAGCGGTACATTTAGTTCTCTGACCTGTGACGTTCGCCCTTGCACAATTTCTCTGAACGGTTAATGCTGTTCACACATCTCCAAGTACTATATCTAAGGCAAAATGCAGGAATTTTATAATTGAACATACTGTCATTCATATACTACTCCTTTGAAATCTCCAAATCAGACAGTGAGAGGTACATAACAGCCCAGTTTGACACAAGTCAACCAAAGGACTCTCAGACCAGGAGAAACAAAGTTCTCTAACTCTTTGGCCTGAATGCCGAGCAAACCAAAGTAGTCAAAATCACCCCGACAGTGAAGCACGGTGGTGGCGGCATCATGGCTGTGGGAATGTTTCTGAGCATCAGGAACTGGGATCAATGCACGGACACATCCATGATGATGACCCGCTCTAGCGTGCTCCGAAACCTCAGACATCTATGTAGATGCACTGTATGCTGAGCCGAGAGCAGCGCAGTTGTCGTCACTCTCTGTGTTCCCCACAGGGTGGCGATGAAGAGCACGGAGCTGCTCTACCTGTACGGAGAGCTGGACCCTCGGGTGCGCAGCCTGGTGTTCGCCGTGCGCTGCTGGGCCCGAGCTCACGGGGTCACCAGCAGCATTCCCGGGGCCTGGATCACCAACTTCTCCCTCACCGTCTTGGTGCTGTTCTTCCTCCAAAAGCGGAGTCCTCCCATCATCCCTACGCTGGACCAGCTGCGGGACCTCGCAGGTACCATCCAGCACGCACACAGCATACCTCTGAGAATCTGTGAATGAGTTTCAACGCTTCGGTAGTGTTTTACTTAATAACGTTATTCATTGTTTACATTCTTAACAATCACACAAGGTGTAGCAGTTCACAGCCCAACACAACAGTCTCATTCTTCATGCTTCTAAAAACGGCGTAAATTAGCGTACTTTCCAATCTTAAGCAAACACTTGGTGCGTTAGAAAACATGTTTCTTATTTAAGTGTTGGGCAAAAAACAAGAAGTTCATGAATTAATAGTGCCTTTTTTTTCACACGTTGCTTACTAACTCTTCCCTAAAATATAAAATGCAACCACCGCATACACTGGCGGCAGTGTGGGGTGGGGGTTTTCACTGTACAGCTGTAGTCACACTCGCAAAGTGGGTCTATAAGTTACTCAGAAATGAAAAATGCCATAAATGATTCAACAAAAACTTTTGGTGTTTAGGAAGTTAGATTTTTAATGCAACATACCTGCTCTGAGGACAGTCCCAGTGCACGTGTGAAAAGGTTCCAATTAACTGAGTCAGACGAAAATTCACGCAGCAAGGAGGAGGTGAAAAAAGTAAGGGCAGCAGTCCCCACTGCCTGAAAGTTGTTTCTTAGCAAATAAAAGCAAGAAAAGCACCAAATTGTGACATTTCACTGAAGTCAGTAAGCAACTAACTCATTTTGGGAGTAACAAGAATTCTCATTAACAGTTGGTTGGGGTTATTTTCTCCGGGAAAGCAAGGGGAGAACCAAGTTCAAGCACCTTTGAGCTTTATTTCTATGTAGAAATACATACATGGCCTCACCAGTTAAATTGGATTAAAGCAGCTTGAAAAGCTTGAAGTTGTACTTCTTGCACCATTTTTGATGTCGGGGATCCTTTTGGTGTAATTTCTCTCTCGTGACGTCTCCGGTCTATATTTGTCCACCTCTAATGAACCATCCGTATACAAAAGAAGTGGTGAGCAACGCGAGATGGTGTCGAAACAGCTGCAGTTTCACATCAAACAATTCAAACGATTTTTTTCTTTCCATACGTTTTTATGCCTCTGATGTAATCCTGGCGTCCGCCCACCACTGAGAGTCCTGATATTTTTATTGCAGCTTTCACACTTTTGAAGCCACTCAGTGGGCCAGATTGGACCTTGTGAACTTGTGTAAGGATAATTAATGGTGTCCTTTTACTGCTGCTTTCAGCCACTGAGGTGTGTGTTGGATTCTGCAGCATGCATCCATGGCGGAGGCCCCCGGCCTGGCAGGGACCAGCAAGACGTGCTGAAACAGAGCAGAGCCCAGCTATCTGCTAATGTATATATTCTTTAGCAGACGGGACAGCTGATCTGGTAAACCAAGCTTGATGACTTGTTAAGTATTGCTCTATCAGCTGTGCCCACTTCAGATAAAGAGAGGCGTTGTCCTTGTGGGCTCCTCAGCCTGAGCACAGGGGCCATTGCCATGCAATTACTATTGACACGCAGCATAATTGTGTTCAGTGCACCTTTGCTGTGTCCATGACTCTCAAATTTAACTGTAGCCAAGAGCAGCTTTTCAATGTCAGGTGTGACCCAGTACAACACACATCCTTCATCTACAGCCCTGGAGACTGTTCACTTGTTTTATTTAATACACAGCATCCCGGGAAAGCCTTCCAGCTATCCGTCTTATTAGCATGTATGTGTTAGGAATGTTTAACCCAGTGTCCTTTTCTAACGGAACTGCCGTCACACCAATCTGCCCGCGAGTCCACTCGCCTCCCTCTGCCCCTCTTTCTGTCACCTTGACTGCCTCATAATTGCCTTCCAAAAGCAATCTAACCTCACCTCCTCCCCTCCTTCCTCTTCCTCCTCGGCACACCATTTAGCGCAGACTCTATCACACAGAGTGCTTACAGGACAATAAAAGGCCCATCACTCTGGGAAGGTCAATGACCCACCTCCTCTAGACACACACACACACACATGTGAGCTTATAGGCAGTTATTTAAACAGCAGTATAACACACTAACATACTCACACACCAGCCTCGTGGTGGTGAAGGAGACTTGACAAGGGCACGGCTAGAGATGTAAACCAGCCAAGGAAGGACATGCTACATGCTGTCTTTGTTCTTTTTCTGTGCGCCTGCTCTCCCCTTCCACGAGCGCGTGACTCCATCCATCTGTGTCTTGTTTATGGCCGTCGCAGGCGTGTAAAGGCAGACGTTTTACCTTGTTTCCCCGCTCTCGTCCCCACAAGGCCCCGCGGACAAGAGCGTGATCGAGGGGAACGACTGCACGTTTGTCAGCGACTTCAACAAGATCCAGCTCCAGAGCAACACGGAGACACTAGGTGAGCACAAGAGCATAGAAGGAGACCGTGCACTTTGATATGTCGGTGACATTTGTGTCAGCGGGCTTTCGTGCTAAGTCCACTTTTCTATCTTTGCTCTAGAGAAACTACTGGGTGAGTTCTTCGAGTTTTATGCCACCTTCCCATTCAGCCGGATGTCCGTAAATATCAGAAAGGTGAGCATGATTATCCAGAACTGCCTCAGGTCATAGTTTGGGTGCCAGTTGAAGTGGGCGTACCTTTTAACAGCAACCTGCTTTGCTTATTTGCAACTGTCTATATTTTCATTCCTGGAGTGGTTTTGCATGATTCACAGGTTCAGAAATAATATTTAAAATCAACTTAGCCTTTTTTTGTTTTATTCTCCCTTTCTTGGAGCCACCTTACTTCTGATTGGCCGCCCCTCTCAAACAGAAGGTTCATACAGCATGAAGCTGTGCAGGAGCAAAGCTTGAGGTTGTATCTCTCAGGGATTACTTGTACATACACTGACCTCATTATTTAAAAGTTTTACCATGTTTAATTAGAATACCCACCACCGTAGCGTTACACGAATGGCAGAAAATAAAGCGAATGGTGCCGGATGAATTTATAAACTGCAGCAGTACGAGCGTAAATATGCAGAGAGAGGTTAAGCTGGACGTACGCTTTCTGTCGTACAAGTATTGAGGATGGCAATAAACACGAACAAAGTTTTAAGGAGTGACACAGCTGTTGGTAACTGGTATTATTTAAAATAAATATGAGTCATATTCAGTTGAATGTAGAGGTAATCCTTGTGTGCCAAAAGCTTCAGATTGCTCTAAATGGTCAGTTTCACATAGATTTTCTGCTGTATGGTCACCTGTGAGAACAAGCCCCGCCCCCTGCTGTTTAAACCAAAGGATGATCTGAGGGGTTTGCACTGAAGACCAATAATTACAGATTCATGTATAAGTCCACTTATGAGAGCTGAAAAAATGGAACCGTATTCTACAAAGAGAAAAGTCAGCTACATAATTTAGGCAATGCTGCAAACAAGCTGATTTTTGAGTTGCTTAGGAAATTCTACTCATGTTGTATCAGTCAGTACAAAGGATTTCTCCCTCTGCTAATGAAATAATAATGAGACCAACAATCGCTTCCTGTGCCTTTTTTTTTTTTTCTCTCCATGCCAACTGCATGAATAAATAAACAGATATCCAGAAAATCGCTCACATTCAAAAGGGAGCAAATGTGAATTAAGTGGGAGCTTGAAATCGGCAAAGAGCGGTCCGAGCTACAGCAAAACCTTTAGACCGAAGATTTTAAAACACTTTGGACGAGGCAAATAGCGCTCTACTTCAAAGCCGCCAGTTAGACGTCTTCAAATCGAGTTTTCTAAACGCACCGAGGCTCCCGTCTAAAGGAACGTTTGAACGAAGCGCCACTGTTAAACTGAAAAACAGCCGCGATGGCTCGGAGTCTTCTGATATACTGTCAGCATCGCCGTGTATGTCGTAAAAAGGCTCAACTGGAGTCCTTCAGTGTGGGTTTGGATTTATTAGTGGATCTCGCCTCTGCAGTGCTGCACAGTCGTTGCAGAGCGATGGCGGGACACACACAAACACACGCATTACGCAGGTAGTCTTAACGTTGTTTAGTTAAGCTGTGCATCTGTCGCAGTCATTTATTCCAGTGTTACAGTTTCTGATTGGGTCAGAGTGATGCAAATTCTGTAGCGTCTGTTTGGTTTTTTTTTTGTTTGTTTTTTTGTTTTGGCAACAGATGCGCTACGCATGCATCCATCAGACAGACGGCTATGCTTCTTCAGCAGTCCTCATCCCCACTACTGTGCTACCCAGAGTCCTCCTTTAGTTTGTGCCTCAACAAAAAGCATAAAAACCATGTCAGTGTGTAGTTATGACCACAGTAGGAGTGCAATCTCAGACGAGAGCAGTATTTATTGGATTAAACAGAGAGTGACAAAGTTTAGCTTTAAGGGCACAATTTGTAGTTATTGCAATAGAATAATCTTGCAGTAATATTTTTATCGTGTGTGAAGTATTTTGACATTGTTGTGTCATGTAGCGTTGGGTGATTCCCACATCTGCTGCATGCTAACGTGACAAAAACTTAATGTGGTGTTAAAGCCAGTCCAGTATCTGTGTCAGTCCAAATCCTCACGCCCAAGGAACTGGAATAAAACTTAAAACGCACACAGCGACAAGTTCAGCCTTCTTTCAACTCTTGCACCCAGCTGAGCTCCAGCAGGGAAATCTGTTGGTAATAAAGACCGCGTTTGCCGGATGGCGTCTTCCCACACACACAGATGACAGCTGTCCTCGTCTC
>VUQR01003410.1:26116-44769 GCA_015108515.1 Hemichromis elongatus
CCCCTCTTTGTTCTCAGGAGCCACATTTCTCCTCCTTTCCTATAAGAGCTTAATCTACAGTCTGTACCACAGCCAGCGAGGGCCTTATCAGTTGTGCGAGGGCCGGCATGTTCGCTTCAGCCTTGGCTCCCTTTCACTGGCCAAACCTGGCTGAATAGATACACACTCCATACAGATACAGTCACAAGTTCAAGTTCATGGTTTACTCTGAGAGCAACAGCAGTATCTAAATAGCAGTCTCTAAAGTTTATGAGTATGAGGCTGTAGACTAAAACTGCATCAGTTTCACTTTTACGATTTGCAGCATCAGTTCAAGAAACATTCTCAGTTTAAGGCTTGTGACTCTTTATAGCCTAACAATCACAGGTCTTTTTAATAGCTTTGTTTTTCGGCATTTAAAAAATATGGAAGCAGCTTGGCTATGCTGAGCATCAACAATAAAGGGGAATGCAACGTATTTTACACATCAAAGCCTGTTTACAGGTGCTGGGGAGTTGGGGAGGACTGTGGCATATGTGTGAACAAAGTTATATAAAGATTCAATGCTCCAAAGGGAGCTGCATGAAACCATATAAAAGCACAAGATTGTTAGTGCTTATTTACTTGAGGCTAGTTGTTTGGTGCAACATTAGACGTATGTAACAGATTGTGTGACAGATTTAGAGACAAATTGTTTGGGCTTAACTTCCGGGCAGCGGTATTGTTCTTGCAATATTTGTTTTCAGCTTTGCAACAAAGCTGCTGCTACCTTTTAGGGCGGTGAGGGGAAAAAATCAGGAAGCAAATGGGAGTATTCACAAAAGTACAATTTAATAATCTGAACACAAAAAAAATCTGTATGCATATCCTAAATGGACAGTATAGTATAACCCTTAAACAGCTTTTTAGGTCAAACTCTCAACCTTGTTTGGGTTCCTCTGGCTTCTAGACCTTCAGACATGATGGCGTTCATTCCAGGAAATCATAAAGGCCCAATTGAGCAGCTCTGTTTTTATAATCTCAAACTAGGGGCTCCCCTTTCTTCGATTGTTTTTTCAATCAAAGCCTCTGTATTTCATTCATTCTTACTGTAAAAAGATTGTTTTTCTTAAGTGGTATTACTCTGGCAGTACCGACCACAAGGCTTCGGCGTGTCTCGCTTCTATGGAAAACATTTTAAAATTCTACTCCTTCATGCACAATTCACTTCAGATGTCCCTGGTAGGTGGCTAGTAAATTCTTGAAATACTGGAGTGTATGTTTTTTTTCTTTCTGCCTCACTGTATTCCAGTAAGTACAAATTGGAGATCTGTGCGACGGAAATGAAATGAGACAGACTAAAAACAAGCCTTGTCCCAGCACCCCACAGTGAAAGGCTTGTTCAAACTCACCATCAGGCTGCTGGTAGGAGCTGGGAGTGGGGAGGGACACTGGTATTAGAGGAAGGAGAACCATGCGGATGCCACACGGAACCTAATTAAAATAAGTGAATGACTCTTTAAGGCTACATTTCACATGTTAAGGTTGCACCCCTCTTCATGGTTGGACGTCCATGCAATCTCTCCAGAAAACCTGAAAACTTACTTTTTAACTTTGCACATATCTTTATTTATGTGGAAACATATTTACAGTATAACCTTTTTACATGTGTAATTTATGGCACTGTCAGGAAGCTATGGTTGCTAAGAAAAATACCTGTGTGTAGTTTATAAAAACACAAATTGTACTGTGAAATGTGGATTTTGGGGTCTCTTAAAAAAGACAGCTAAAAACTCATCTTTTTAGACTAACCTTTATTTAACTCTTTTTTTTTATGTACTCTGGTATTTGATGTGACATTTATCTTGAAAGGTGCTATTAAATAAAATTTACTTACTTACTTAAAAATTTCAAGTACAGAAAAAAAGGGGATTAAGTAGGAAAGCAAGCACAATATTTTTTTTTACCTGGAACCTTTCCCCTTACTTTTAGGATTCTGAATTTTTAAGCTTCAGTGTTAGCATTCTGGTCATCAAGTTGGTATTTGTTTTGGAGACAGAAGATACCATATTAGGACAGGCGGATGGAGTGCTAAGTTATATTAAGTTGGAGTGTCAGCTAATACTAGGAAGCATTTGTTAGCAAGCTAGCATAAACACAGACTGACACAGATATCTGCTAATTACTGCAAAGTAGCAGCAGTAGTTATTTTTAGTTATTATTTATTTATAAATAGTTGACTCAAAGGTGTCAGTATTGAAAGGTGAAGACCCTACAACAGTACAGAGAAACCCCAACAATTAGACGAGCCCCTATGAGCAAGCACTTTGGTGACAGTGGGAAGCAAAAACTCCCTTTTCACAGGAAGAAACCTGAAGAATATGTTTTGGAGAGAGGCATCCATGTGCCCGGACCAGTTGGGGGAGAAGGGGGGAGGGGGAGGGGGAGCAAAAGCCATGCTTTACTCACCACAACACCAAAACTGAAGCACAAACTTGTTGAACAGCAACTAACAGACAACAAGTCTTAATATTTGTCAGATAAGTCCATTCAAAATGCTCTATTAGGTCAACTTCACTGTATCTTTCAGGTTTAACATGCTGATTTGTAATTTCATTGAAATTGTATATTTATACAGCATGCCAAATCAGATTCTGTTCTTAATCACATTTTGTCTAATTGCTACATTGTGACTTTGTAAATCAGAGCATTTTCCCTGTAAGGTGGAGAAGCTCAGAGGAAAAGACGGAAACAAGCACTTAACTCGGTGGGCTCATTTCAGGACAATATGTGAGGGCGAAAGCCACAAAGACAGCTTTGTATTTCAGCTTTAGCTCCGAATGGCTCTGCTGGCAGCTACACATAGACCAGTATTGTGTCTATGGATCGTCCATGGGACCCAGAATTAAGTCACACCCCCACAGGGTCACATGAACCTATCCAGATGTGTTGAGTGCGCATCAAGAGACAGAAATCAATCTTTTATTCAGAGACAATACAAAACTAGGACAATAATACTGTATCTTTGTCATCACAGCATCAATGCTAGCATCTGGATACAGAGCCTTCACCTCCCATTTATCACTGCTGCTAAAATTAGAACTGCAGATCTTGTATCACCTCTTGCACTCTGAGGTGATGAAAAGTCTACACCAAGAGGTTGGATAAATATAGGCGCCGACTAACTTTGGAGGTATCCATACTTAGAATCAACCCAAATTCCTAAAACATCTAAAAAGTACCACAGGAGCCCGCTTGTGTCACACATCAAGTCTTTTTCCCTGAAACCGCTCCTGATGCCTGCCATCAGCACAGCAAGATTGAGGTTTGCTGTGCAGGAATGAGAGAAACGGAACAAACAGAAAGTCATCCTCGGGAGTATTATCCTATTTTTGCGGCATATTTTTATTCATCTCTCCATTCGCCTCCACCTCTGATTTCCTCAAGATCAGGAGCAACAGCGGAAAAGGCAGAGATGAAACACAGACTGCTGCCTCTCCTCTCCCCCTCCTCCCACCTTCTCCCACTTTCCTCGTTGGCTCCAATTAAACTGGCCTTAGTTCCTATTGCGTAATAAAATCCAAATAAAACCCCCCATCGGCTTCCTGCGCAGGTTCATGGTGTGGTTAATAAAGCCGCTATCAGCTCTCAGAGCAGGACAAGGTCTTATTAGAGCTAGTGGAATGCAGTAAGGCCCACTGGATCACAGACTCCCAGCTCATTAGTGAGCATCTGTAACAGCCCACTGACATGGGAGACTGGCTGGCTGATTGGGTGATAGTCAGGCTGACTAACTGGCTGACCAGAATGATTGACCTGTACTTTGTTTAATCTGTCCACTTTGTTTTGATGTATTTTGTTTAATTTGGATTCCTTTAGTGGACTGTAGTCAGGGACGGAGCCTAATAATAGTTTTGTCAGGCAGAAGGTCAACAACCAGATAACGCTGATGTTAATGCATTAAAGAACCATTACGATGAATGTTTTGCAGACTTTGTGGTTCAAAGAAACTTCATTTCCTAATGCCCCTGTTTAGATCAGTGGACCGATCTAGAGGTGTTGATCCTACTACTATCTAGCACAATTATCTCATATATATTATAGTTTTGAAGGAGGTGTCCTTTTGGCTAAGCCAAGTTATCCAGAGGCCTTTTACATGCACACTTTGGTTTTTTTTTATACATTTTACAGTTTTGTGATTTCCTGAGCTGGATAAAGGATCATGCACTGCGCTGGTGATTTGTATGTGAGCATAAGGCTGACACTGTAGCACATGTTATTAAGACTTTTGTCCAAGATTTGACTCATTTTCGGTATCTGAATAAAAAGACTTAAAATGTGGATATAATAAGGCAAAGCTGTGTAGTACACAGCATTTAATATTAGAAAGATAAACCTTTTAATAGTTCCAAAATGGAGGAAATGTGTATTTTATCTACAAATAATCTGATAAACAGGATGTATATGAATAAAGAATGAAATAGTACCAAGAATTGAACCCTGGAGAACACCGCATGGATGGGATTTGAGGATGAGATGAAGTCTCACAAAGATTCTTTGATTAAAAAAAACAAAAAAACAAAACGTTCTCATTGTTTTAAAGTTTGTTTTTGCAGAACAGTATGACGTTATTAAGCTCGCTGTTATTCAGCAAGGTTAGAGAAGTACAATAAGATGATCAGACCTATCAAATGAAGTGGAGATTAGCATGTTTGAGTAGAATTATCTAGAAAATCACTGACAGAAAAAACCTATTTGATCAACAGTATTTTGGCTAAGAACTTAAATTCCTCTGTGACTTGAAACTAAGGGCCTGATATGGAAAATCAAAGGCTTTTGATCAGACACAACAAATTAAAACATTTAAACATTAGTAAGAATCAATAGGACATGACCAGATAAGAACTCACGCTTAGTTGGAAATAAATTAAAGACAAAACTGAGGGGGGAAAATGTCGACCCTAGGCAGCTTATGAACTTGTCTCTTGAATCATTTTTTGGACAGAATGAAAAGCCTTGGTGATAGCAGGCTTAAACAGGGACTTCCTTGGAATATGTTACATATTAAAACTTAGTCAACACGTATTTCCAGATATCTCAAGCCTTCTCTACCATCTGGATAATAAAATAGTCTGCAGGCTTTGTGATGAAGAGGATTTTTAACCCATTTCTCAAAGCCGTATCTGTTCATAATCCAAAGTTCTGCTTAATTTCGCCTACAATCGATGGAAGTACAGAAATGGGCTGAAAATCCCTTATATCACAGAGCAGATGGAATATTATTTTTTCCACAGGGTCTTAAAGCATTCTAGGAAACAGGCGAAACAGAGCTAAATGTTGTTCTGTTGATGATGCTTCCAGGATATCAAGATTTATAACATCCGTATGGCGATTGATTCAAATGTTACTTCAAACTGAAAACAGTGTTTCTTTTCCCGAGTATTTGATAAAGGAGCTCCGTTCCACTTTAGTGGCCTTGTAGACATGTCATTTTCAACACTGCTCAAAATCATATTTAGTAGTAGCTACCCATCACAAGCCAACGTATGAGGTAGAGCAATCTTTACAAATAACAGAAAAAGATATTTTTAGCAGTTAACGTTATATGCGTATGATATTAGCTGTAACTCATAAAGGACGGGCCTTTGGTGTTCCATCTTCTTTTGAATGTTACACATTCCTATTTCATTTTGGTTCCAAATAATTAGTAAATACATCTTTTACTAAATAATCAGCTGTAAGTTTGATGAAGGCCCGGCAAAAACCGTTAAGGTTTTATTCTGAGGTTTTATTTTACATTTCAATTCAATTCAGTTTTATTTATACACCAAATCACAACAGCGGTCGACCCAACAATGATGCAGACATACATTTGACATTGTTTTCTAATTTTATTGGTATTTAATGTATTTTAGAATAACAGTAAATCGTGTCAAATTTAATAGGAAAAAAGTTAATTTACAAATATTTTGTGCGCAGGAGGAGGGGCGCACATAAACACACAGATCTGGTGGACATTCGTTGATATTCATTTCAATCATAACTAGGTATCAGAAAATGACTATAAGCTAACTTTTAAACAGGCCCATGCAGAAGTGTGAAAACAACATTTCATCAGTCTTGTTTTATAAACTCATGTTTTTATTTTATTTTATTAAGTTTTAATGACCTTATAGCTTTCTTTATGACAATGAGCATCCCTTGAGAAACTACGACCTACAATGGGGCCTTGCAGTGTAACACTCTGCAGCCTTTTTTTTCCTATTACAATTTTGAAAATTTTAAGTGTCTTTAGGGAAAGATGCCCTGCAATAACGATCAGTTTTAAAATGTGTCACGTCGGCTCATTGCTGTTTAATGATTATGCCTTCGTAATGAATCACTCCATGTTTTATGTGCCTCTGTGTTATTACTCTAAACGCTTAAAAATTGCGATAAAGTCAATATACTTTCATGTCTCGGTTTATACGCAGAGATTAAGCTTATGTATGATTTGCTCTTGTATCATGTGAATAGGTTCCAACAAAGGATCAAGGCTCCTATTATTGGTTGCTTCAGCCTTAAACATGATAGTGTTTACACACTGCATATCTAATGTTATACTTTCTGATCCAGTATTCTTTTAAATGAAGACACATATTCCCATTTGTATGAAGAAAGTTCATTACGAGTTTACTGTGGCTGGAAAAAAAGAGAGACAGGCTTGGAAAAGAAGTAAGAGGAGGGACTTAAGCTTGACTAGGGGCCCGCAAGAGACAGACCCTTCCTCTAAGGGGATTCATTATGGTAAAATGATAGCCCTGTCTGGGATAATGCAAAGGAGAGGGAGAAGCGGGCGAAGGCGGAGAGCAGCATGATGTTAATGCTTTTTTCCTCGATGGAGGCTGTTCTCCACAAAAATTCAGCCCCAAAAACTCTGGATCAAGAGGCACAATGTGGTTCAAAGAATGCCCCAGAAGTCATTGTTGCCAGAGGTGGAGGGTTTGTACAAATTTAGCTGTCAGGAATCTTTGGAAAATCAGTTTGTGCTTCGAAGCTGAAGTGTGCCATAAGAAACATTTAGCATATTTTAGGCAGCCGAAAAATTATTTTTTCAATATCCTCATGAATATATGCGAAACGAGGTGGCATTACGTGACAATTTTAAATGAAATAAAAATTTAATAAGAAGGAGATATTTACTTTTGGTTCCATTTTTCTCAAACTTGAAGTGGGAGCAGGGCGTGCCTTCCTCTGCTGTGTTTAGGTAGCAGACGTAAGGGTAAAGAGACACGAGCCAGAAGCCTCCACACGCCAACAGCAGGTTTTAATTTTTTGACCGGCGAGGCAGGTTAACTTATGCAGACACCAGTATGTGCATTTGGCTGCGTTTATTTTCTTTTGATTAAATAGGCATTTGGGGCATGTGCAGCCGGGTTTGAGACTCTATAATGCCTTTATTCTCCAGGAACTTGCCGGGGGATGGAATGCGGTGGAAGGCGAGGTGAGAGAGGAGTCAGGGAGGGAAAGCAGGAGCGCAGGGACAAGTGGCGGTGAACTGCTTCTTTTTGTCACTCCTTCTGCCTTATTCGCTGTGACATCTTCACCCTCTGCTTCCATCATCTACTTCTTTCCCATGTCAGAGCTCTGGCACGAAATTCCACACATGCCTTTAATTTGGAATGAGGCAGCTCAGGAGTGAAGTTATCTTACCGCTGTGGAATTTTCCACTCTTGCCTCTGACATGAGCCCAGAAGCAATTAAACAAAAGGAGGAGTGGGGTTTATTATCGGATTGGAGAAGGGGGCGATGGCTGTCCGCGAGAGAAATCGAAGGTAACACTTGCTTCTGTTTGCTCAGGCCTGTGTTTACTGGGCAGTGCCGGTGAGAGAGGCAGGATGGAGAGATAACGATTAGGGGGTGGGAGGTGATAGGGGGGATAAACGCTGCTGTCCTCGGCACTAAAAGTCCACGTGCTCTGAGAATGAATTGAGAGAAGATGGGAGGAAGAATATTTATCTTAGCCCCGTTGACCCGAGCTCGTTATCTCACTTTCTCAACTCGCTCGTTCAGAAAATGTTACCCTTCACATGATGGACTGAATCTGAACTGAGTCATGGCTTTTAATAGGCTTCCCAACCCTCCCCGACGGAGTAGTGACCGCCGTTACATAAAAGACGGAAAAGACAACATTTTCGAAACGGCTCCTCTTCCGTCTCGCTTGGCCTCCTCGGGGGGAATTTGCGGGGTCTGAGTAACCCAATCACGGCCCGTGTGATGGATCTTACAGATATGTTAGATCCGTGGCTCGGCGATTGACCGCCTGGCCTGTTTTTGTACTCACATCCTCGGTTTGGTTTCTGCTCTTTTTGTCTAACTGGCAAAGGAAAAGCTGGGTTATAAAAAGAACACTGACGAAAGGCCTTTGAAGTTTTCCGCGAGAAATTGTGGAGAGGAGTGGGGGAAACAGTTGGGTCTCTTCTACTTGAAATAGTAATTATGCTAACGCTTTGATACTTTGAAAACTAGGAGCACACATTCAAGTCTCCTATTCTCAGTGCTGCAATAGAGAGGAGAGGAAGGAAAAATCCCCATTCTCCTGAATAATAACCACACTGATGTTCAGAAAAGGCTTTATTCCAAAGTGACTTCAGAGCTTCTTTTTCTCTCGCACACAAAATCTGAAAACCTCCTTTTCAAGCACTAATTGATATTGAATGTAATGACCAGCTTCTTCTTCTTGTCTCTCTCAGTTAAAGGCACAAAGCCAGCTGCACGGCTAAAAAGAACATTCACTCTATGCAAATCAGTATCATATGAAATCGAGGCTATGCTGAGGCCTTGGTCTAGTTTCCATTTGTCCAGGTTATAATCTTGGAAAAGTTCTAAAATATTTCAGATCTATTAAAAAAGTTTTCTGGCTTTTATGTATATATATATTACAAATGGGAATGGGATCCTTGTGGTCCAGCAACACTTTGGAAGTCAGTCATATTTTTCTGTCATCTGTTTTAGGGAAAGTGCATGACTGCGATGCAATGAGCTATTAGCAGAATTGAAATGAGTGCAACTCTGAGCCCTTTGCACCAGTTTCAGTTACATGAAACCCACCCATAAAGTCTAGCCAACTCCTGCTCTCCACCCTGTGCTTCAAATAAAAACAAAGGGTGTGAGCTGGAGTAGGAGGAAAACAGAGGAAGAACTGGCCATCTCTTTTCTGTCTATTGAGGATAAAAGAAAAGAAAAGAAAAAATCTGTGAGATAGGTAGTGAGAGAGAAACAGTTACAGACTCGATGAGTCAAGAAATAGACTTCTGATAGATTGTTTGCAGGAAAGAGAGGTGAGCAGCGGTGCAGTGGGTTATTTGGGTTAGCTAGCAGCTCATTGAGAGTCTGTGTCCTCTCCCTGAACTCAGAAACATGGAGGTGACACTGCCATCTCCGTCTTCGACAGTCAATATCAATAACTGCTTTAGACGTCACTGGAGGAGAAGTGGATGGGGGATGTTTGTGTGATGGGTAGTGGGTGTGAAACCCGCTCTTTTTCTATTCTTGATGAGAAGAAAGTTTAATTGTGTACTTAAATTTTATAGGTAGAACAAGAACATCCAAATAACGCTAATGGGTCATTTGCACTGAACTGCACCCATTCGGAACATTATCCACTTCAGTTTCAGTTAGTTTTATTTAGCGCCAAATCGAAACCTCCGTCTGCTCAAGGCACTTGAGGCAACAGTTGCTGTAGGGTTTTCAACTACAGTAAATTGCAGTTTGAAGACCATACAGTTTTACAGAAAACCCCAACAATCAGATCACCAACTGAGAGCAACCATTTGGTGATAGTAGGAAGGAAAAAATCCCTTTGAACAGGAAGAAACCTCTCACAGAAACAGGCTCAGGGAGGGACAGTCATTTGCCAGGACCAGTTGGTGATGAAGGGACAAAGACAGGATAAAAGACACAGTGTGGAAAAGAGCTAGATATTAAGAATAGCAAATGATTAAATACAAAGTGGTTTATAAACACATGGAGAGTGAAAAAGAAACCCTCATTGCATCTTTGGGTGCCCGCAGGAGGCCGAATTGGAGCGTAACAAAGGGATGATTCTAACTACAAGTTTTATCAAACAGGAATGTTTCACGCCTAGACTTAAAAGTAGGGTGTGTCTGTCTCTCAAAACCTAAACTGTGAGCTGGTTCCACGTAAGGGGGGCTAAAAGCTGAAGATTCTGCCTCCCATTCTACCAAAGCCAATGTGGGAGAAATCTGCTCTCTCTTTCTAGTCCCTAACAGTACTCTCACTGTGTCATTCTGGATCAATTAAAATCTTTTTAAGGGACTTTTGGCACAAATTGAGAATAATGAATAATAATAGGCAAGTTTTTCACCATCACTGTGAGATGAGGATCTAATTTTAGCATATTTGTTTAATATACTGTAAAAATATCTCAATGCATGCTCAATCATCCAGGTAAGTAAATCCAATATAGTTGATTCTGTTCATCTGGACTTAACGTTTTCAGTGGGAGAAATGTTTTGTCACTCATTCGAGTGACTTCTTCAGTCTCAGCTGAAGGTTTTAGGTTTCCCCAACCTTCTAAACAGTACATGCATGTAAATGCATAATGACTGAAACTAGCACCAATGAAGGAACAATGGGCTGGGAGGTCAGTTCCTTGATCATTAATATGTAAATTCTCATGACTATTGATCAACAACCACTGATCAAAGCTCACTGCTCAAAGACCACTGATCAATGGCCATGAGTACCATTCACAGAGAGTTGGGGAATGGCTGCAATCACAGCATTGTAAGATGGTAAAAGTTGTACCCTTAGGCCCCCTCCTCGATTCAGAGATGGTCTTTCCCTTTTCATGTAAACGACCTCCTTGACTCTGCGCTCAAACCAGCGTTCCTCCCTGTCCAGGATGTGTACATCCCCATCAGTGAGAGAGTGTCCACTGGCCTGTAGGTGTAAATAGCCTGCAGAGTCCTGGTCTGACAAGGTAGCTCTTCTGTGTTGTGCCATCCACTTCGCCAGACGTTGTTTGGTTTCCCTGATGTATAAATCCTGGCAATCCTCCTGGCACTTAACAGTGTACACTATCTTACTCTGTTTGTGTCGGGGAACCGATCCTTGGGGTGAACCAATTTTTGGCGCAGTATGTTTTGGGGTTTAAAAGTCACAGAGACTCAGTGTTTAGAAAAAATGAGTCCCAGCCTATCTTATATGCCTGACACGTACGGGATCACTACAGGTTTTCGCTTAGTCGGTGGTTATCCTTCTCTCCTGGATCGGCTGGAGCTTTCTTTAGGCGCCTTCCCAGCTTTGACAAATGTCCAGCTGGGATAACCACATTTACTCAGGGCCTTGTTGATGTGATGTTCTTCTGCTTCCCTTGCTGCTGTGTCTGTGGGGATGGTGTTGGCTCTATGTTGTAGCGTCCTGATGACACCCACTTTATGCTCCAGTGGACGATGAGAGTCAAACCTTAAATACTGATCGGTATGCGTAGGTTTACGGTACACATCAGCTTTTGGATGTCCTCCATTACTGATGGAAATCTCACAGTCTAAGAAGGCTAACCTGCCACTTTTCTTATTCTCCCTGGTGAATTTGATGTGTCGGTCCACCGAGTTAACGTGATCCGTGAATTGTGGTACCTCCTTAGATTTGATTTTTACCCAGGTGTCATCCACATATCTGAACCAATGAATTGGGTGTGTTCCATGGCAGGATAACAAAGCCCTCTTTTCCACTTCTTCCATGTACAAATTGGCCACAGTGGGTGAAACTGGGGAACCCATGGCGCACCCATGTTACTGCCTGTAGTGCTGACCCTTGTATGTGAAATAAGTGGAATTAAGCCACAGTTCCAAAAGCAAACACTCTTGGTCGGTGCTGAGAGTGGTCCTGTTGCTGAGGTTGGGGTTATCCTGTAATCTCTTAAGAACTACCTCCAACGCTGCTGTGACTGGGATGAGAGTGAAGAGAGATGTAACATCCCAGTCAGCACCTCCAGAACACCTTAGATTTTGTGAAGAAGGTGAGAGATGTCATTATGGAGGCAGTGTTCAGAGCTGCCAACCAGCGAGTTGAGGATCGAAGCCAGAAACTTAGAGATGTTATAGGTGTTTAGATGTTAAAATATTAATAAATGTTCAGTTCAAGAGCCACAGTGATTAAAGTAGTGGATGGCCCAATTTACATTTTTGGGGAACCCAACTGAGGTTACTAATCACACTATAATTATTACATATGTATCTAAATTTGTATGTTTGCTATCTCCTCCAACCTTGGTGAAAGTTTGCATAAACGCTCACTAGGCCACTGAGTGCTCTATGACCTACAAATATTTTTTATACAGATCCCACAATCGTACATATTTGTACATTTGACAGTTTAACTGAGCACTGAATGGAGTGTGAAATGTACAAACATATACAATTACAGCAGTGTTGTGATTCAGTAGAATGGCGTGTCACACTATAATGATTGGAACACATGTAAGTATATTTCTGTGTCCCTATCACTCGTGCTATAGGCAGGTGTTTGCTAGTTACTAAAATGCAATGTCAGTGTTGTTGGTTTCAACATCTACATAAGTGTTAAAATGCAGTAAGAATGCTGTAAGAGTCAAGTGTAATTGATTACATGGTCATAGCTGGTTCCAAAGTGGGACCATCTCATAATACAGATGAGTGAAAACTATGTAGGTATACATTAGCATAAGATTAGTTTAACATTAGTTTAAGACTACATTAAAAATAAGTCATGCAAATTAAGCTATAGGAACTATGGCCTACTTTTAGACTGAAATAGCTTTATGGGTGGGAAGGGGGCGGAGCGGGACAGCGGGGCACCTTGCTGATGTACATTTTTTAAGTCTGCAAAGACTTTAAACCTTCATCTTGAGCATAAGCTTTTAATGTGATCTGCTCCCAGCATTAAAAATGCATGTTATGTAGGATTGTCATTTAATGGCTGCTGTGTGCATACTTTCAACTTCCCTCCACTCCTCATCTTATTCTAGTTGTAGGACCCTGTGTCTACTACTGAATGCATTTTGTTCTCTCACACACATCTCATGCAATATTAGAGTTATATTTTCTGATAAATTCGGAACTCTTTATTTTTCATGCTCCATTGGATCTGTCTTGATTATGACCAACTCCCGAGGGAATCACCTGCATTTTAAGATGCTAAATGTTTTGTTAAGTTGACGTGCTGGTTATTTTGTGTGGGTTTTTCTTTTTGCTATTGTTTGGTCTTTGGCAGGTTGTGACACTTTTCAAAGCACACTGCAGCTGGAAATGGATTTGATGCCATCAATTGCAGTGAGAGGAAGTAGGAAATGAGTTCATATTTACCTTACATTGGCTTCTTTTCATTGGCCCCCTCTCGAATGGAGATTTCAATTTAAAATCTTTCGTCACATACATATTCTGAAATAATCAGACCTCGTCATTCAGTATTTTTTAAATATCTTGCACCACATTACCCTAATAGAGCATTTTGTTCTCAGGCTGCAGGCTTTTTTTTTTTTTTGGTCCTTCAGAGTTTCTAAAAGTAGAATGGGAGGCAGCACCTTCAGCTTTCAGTTTCCTCTGCTGTGAAACCAGCTCCCAGTTTGGATTCAGGACTGACACCCTGTCTACTTTGAAGATTAAGCTCCTAAAAGAAGAGGGAGAAGATTAGTGTTCTTTTTTCTTTTTTGATAAAGCTTTCAGTTGAAGCTCAGTCAGGTGACCCTGAAGCGTCCCTTGCTTATGCTGCTGTAGACTCAGACCTACTGATGGACTCCCCATGATGCACTATTAGTATTTCTACTGCACTCACATCTTTTTACTCCCTATGTGTTTATACACCACTGCCACACATCATTAAATTTTGTCTTCTGTCTCCCACAGTGCGTGCTCTGTCCTGTAGTCCTATGGTGACTTCTCTTTCCTCTCACCCCTAAATGCGTCGAGGCAGATGGCCGCCCCTCTCTGAGTCATGTTCTGCTAGAGGTTTCTTCCCGTTGCCATTCCTTGAGACAATTGTTGTGAACTTTTCAAATCATTGTATTCTATTTTATTTGCATTTAAGATGTGTCCGACTTTATTTGTTATTGTAATTTTCTTACTTTCCTTCAACAGTAACGCTCAGATAAAATAAGTAAATCTGACGTGCAAATTCAAAGCCTAGTTTGCTCAGTTTCAAAACTGAAGGCTTCATTTGTATGTTACTGAATGAACAAATTGACAGATTGCATGGGTCAAGCAGACAGAGGAGAAATAGATGGATTTAGTGGAGCCATGGGGTTTGGGGAATAAGGGAGTCTTAAACACTCAAATATTTCCATCCACTTCTAAAACTAACATTCCCCAAATCTGAACTTTCGTCTTCGTGCACTCTGCCTCCCTGGACCCTACAATTCATCTTGTTATGTGGCAACTGTTCACAATTTGGGCCAGAAGCTTCTGTGACTGATGCAGTGCGAAACATTGTTGTTTCTTTGGAGGCCAGGGTTACTTCCCTGGTTTTGTCCAGACCGGCTCTGCTGATCCGTGCTCTCTGACTGCCTCAGCAGGCGCTCGCCAGGCTTCGCCTCTGGCCTGCCTGCTGGGCTTCCTGTGCTAGGGAGAGAGAGAGAGGCGAGTGGCGGGCTGCCAGGAACAAGGAGCATGTGTGAGCAATCTGTAGAGTCAGACCAATAGTGGAGGCTGTGTGTGTGTGGAGGCTGGGTTTGCAGTGTGTTTGCAGGGGCGTTGTGGGACTGCCATATCTTCTCTGTGTAATCACATCTTAATGATATCCTTCCATGTCACTCTCTGCATTTAGTTTCCTACAACTCTCTGATGGCAGGTTTCAGTTGGAGGTATATTCTGCTGCCATTTAAGCTTTTTCTCTTATCTGCACTGGGGAGGATCTGCCTAAAATCTGTAGTGCACAAATAGCATTGAAAAAGGATTTCTCTCTTGAGCTCTTGTTTGTTTGTTTTTAATGCCCAGATTAAAGTGCAGCATTGCACAAGCATGCAAACCATTGACCCTGATCCCTCTGGGTCCTTCCTCGCTACCACCACCACCCCTGAGGCCTGGAGAGACTCTGAGCCTTGACCCGTAAAAGTGACCGCCTGGCCCTCGGAGATTAACCCCCGACCTCTACCTTCACTTATAGCTGACTTTCATTCAACCCCCAGAGAAGCAAGACAGAGCCCCATTTAGATGACAGACTCCCTGACTGCTTGTTAGACAGACGCGCAGTCAAGCTCGCGCTACAGCTAGACCAAACACTGCACCTCAGATTGCTACCCTGAGATGCACTTTACTGTTTACTCCAGCATGCTGCGTTTGAGGCATGACTCGGCTCTGTTTGTCCCAGAGCAGTTTATTAGTGCAATTACCTCTCCACCTCTGGGACAACAAACTCTCTTCATTTCATAATTTAGTGGAGCTGCGGATGATCCAGCCCCCGCCCACCCATTGGCTTTTGGGGGACTGGTAAGCTGTTTACGGAAATGCTTTTTTTTCCTTACCAAATTGCTGCCAACTTGGCCTCGGCACTTACCGTGAACTCCCGAAGTCAGTCTGCGTATGAGTAATGATAAGAAGTGTATTCCAAGAAAGGCGATTACTGCATCAGCCAAAAAACAACACGCTGCCTCCTCCGACCTACATGCTAGCCTATTAAACCGACATGACAAATGGAATGCCTTTGCTCTATAAACAATCAGCACGTGGGTGTAAACTTAAAAGCTTGCGCTGTAATTATGATGGATGCCTGGGTTACTGTACTTCTTCAGAGAGGCTGCCAGTTTTTAAAAAAACTGCATATTGATGGAATCAAGCCGTCTTGAAGTCTCGTATTTACAATATGTTATCAGACTTGTTTTGGAGTTGTATCACAAAGACCTGCTATCGGTTTTCCCATGAAGTTATCTCCTGGAATGCGGATCGCCACTTGCTGGGTTCCCACAGAGACAGGATGGGGCTTGACTCCCACCAGACACTGTCCAGAGGCAGCAGAGATGCAGCAGAAATCACAGTTTGCCTAGAAATCAAGAAATGGCATTGACATCTGGATGTGAGATAAAGATGGGGAAGAGGAAGAAGAGTCATGGGAGAGAAGAACAGCTTTAATGTGAGTTTAGGAAGATCCCTGAAAAAAGTAGCTATGATTACCCGAACACTGATGTCCCAAGCAACAATCTCCTGACATATCAGTAGCATTTTCTTTTAGATTGTTTGAATACACATTTTTTTACCACTTGAAAGTAATTTTATTAAAGTTAAAAATTATTGAATTCCACTGAATGGAAATGTGCACGCTTCGATGGATAATAGGCCTCCTATGGGACCACACCCTGAATGGTGCATTATCTTGCACTGGTTGCAGAGAAGTTGTGCGAATTGCAATATATGGTCAGAACCACTGAATACTTAGTGGCTAAAACAGCTTTAACTCCAACACGTTCTCATCTATATGTCAAATCGTTGGTATGTTATGCGTTCATAGGCATGAGAGAATTTTGGAATGAATCTATAAATAAAAATGTGTTTTACGTTCTGATTATGAATCGCTTTGGAAAACATTATCTGATAGGGTTGAGGTGATGGTTCATGCTATGGTTACGGTTAGGGCTGGAATGGACGGCTGGAGCATGTGTTCTCTTGGATTCAATTGAAAATCTGGAGTGTCTCATAAGGACGCGTTACTACGAAACTCCTCGGGACGTGACAAATCATCAGTATGTTATGCGTTGCGAATGAGAATGCTCTGGTATCTCACAGTCCCCAAAGACAATGGGTCTTAATGACATGTCTAAGGGAAGACATGCAGCATGAAAAATTCACACCAGAAGACATCTTTGATTGTTCCAGGTGCAAACTGAAGTGCAACACTTCACTTATAGGGGACAGTCACTAAGAAGAAGGGACAGAATTCAACTGAAAAGCGTGGGATAGCATTGGCACATGAAAAAAAAACCTTTTTTGTCTTAGCTACCAAGGCTACAAACAAACATGAATGTCAAATCACCAGCAGGTGTTTGAAAGAACTTTTTTTGGTGTTGTTTTTACTTCTTTGGTTGAATTATTAGTTTTCGGATGTCCGAGGATCTGTCAGTGTCTGACATAAAAATCAGCTAACACACTGTCCAGGAAGAAGCCATATCGCAAAATCTACCTCAGTGTTGACCTCTACACCAAACCACTTGGATCAACATTTCCATAGTTGTGCTTTACTTTGTCTCATTTCCTGAGACATCAACAAGGTTAATGTGGCCGGATTGTAAAACTCTGCAATATCCACTAAGTGTGGGAGGGTGGGGTAAAAAGCCAGCAGTGAAGCAGCCCTCTAAAGGGTTTCACTACGTTGGTGGTCCTCCTCGCTTCACATTTTATGACGCAGTCTAGTCAGAGTTTTCAGGGTTTTCTTGGATGGCAAAAAGGAGCAAGTAGAAGTGTAATGCTGTAACGTATTGCATATGGAAAAGTCCCCTGATGTATATGTCCCACTATTCTTCTTCTGATGCCGTTAAAGCAAGCCCTGCGCATCACATTTGACACAAGTCCAGCTGTTGGGTGGGGCGACTACATTTGTGTGATATTTAACACCCGACTTTCAAAGATGTAGAACATAAAGGAAACTAATACCTTTATTGAACCACATTATATGTTATTGTCAATTCTGCTGGAGCCTCCACAGCTACCTTGTGTCCCTGAATTCCAGCACTGTCCCTGAGGTGCATCTGGACTGCTGATAATCAACTGTTTACAGAGCAGGAAAGAGGTGGTGGAGGTGGCTGGTTACATAGTTGTTTGCTGGCTTCAGATCATAGGTTGTTCACATACAAAGAGCAAAAACGGAGCCTGCCAGGCAGCCCCAGATCTGCCCTGCAACATGAAATCTTAAACACTGCTGCTTGATTTGTGCTCTAATCAGCATACACTTCACTGCACTGGTGAGCAAAAGGTAGGTAGTGCATATCTTAACATCCAGTAAAGCTCCAGTAATGTACTGCATTACTGCTGCAAACTTTGAGTAGGTTTGCACTGCATCCACAACCAGTGTTAGCAGTTAGGTTGCTTTTTAATGTGCAGTGTATCATTATGGGACCTAACTGCTGTTCTGACATTCAGAGAGGACAGAGACTGAAAACAGGCCAGTGTTTAAACTCCACAGGCAGGTCGTGTCTGAGCGTGAGTGCTGTTTAAGCTTGGGATTACACTACCAGCTGTAGACAACACCTTTCTGTTCAAATTCCGCTGCGGGGTGCCCACACAGAGTTGGACCCATTCTAATGTAGTTATTATATATGCAGGTCCGTGTGAGCAGGGAAACTGAAAAGTATGTGAACATCTGTACCAAGCCTCATGTACAGCTTCTGATGGTAAATTTTAAATGACTCAGACCATATCTAAGGCTTACACACTCACAAATGTGGAAAACATCACTCCCATAATGCCATAAAAGTTTTAACAGGTTACTTACACAAATACATTTAGTGTTTTTGTAACTTGCAAACAGTTACCAGGATACCTACTTCCTTAGAGCAGGTCAGCTACTAACTGGAAGGTTGGTGGTTCGATCCCAGGCTCCTCCAGTCTGCATGCCAAATATCCTTGGGCAAGATACTAACCCCATGTTGCTCTCCGATGCATTCCATCGGAGTTTGAATGTGTGTGAATGTTAGATTATAAAATAGCACTTAGGAAATGTGCTTGTGT
>VUQR01003411.1:4245-39733 GCA_015108515.1 Hemichromis elongatus
GCAGATGTATTAAATGGCAAATCTGTGTTTTTCACACTGTAGGACGCAAATACTGTTCAAGGCAGCAGTGTTCAAGCAAGGAGCTCCCTGAACATAACACGTCCAAATTGAAACTGACATTTTAACAAAAAACTACAAATAGTTTATATTTTTTAAAAGGCCAGAAATGAAAGTCACTCTTTTTAAAAATAGACTTATAATGGATATCTAGATCACTACACTGCCCTTTTCACACTCATGATTTAAATCACAAAGTGAGACATTTACTAAGAGAGTTGGTGTGTAAAAATAATAGTTTTAATATAAAACCACAAAAGGGTGAAGAAAAATATTATGGGTAATTAATAAGCAGAAGTTTAATTGACATTAAACAAATTATTTGCTTTTCATGGTTGTTTAACTTTGAGTAAAAAAAAATATTCAAATTCAAATTTATAGCCCAGGTTGGTGGCTCACTATTTATAACTCCAAATAATCAAGATACGGAAAAATGCACCACCCACACTTATGCAAGCACAATACAAGACAACAAATAGCGAGTATTTGTTGGATTTGTTATTATGTAAAAGGGTTGGTGATTTTTTTAGTCATTTTTAAAGGCATTTTAGTGATCAGTAACACTGTAAAAACACCGTAAAAAGCAATTCCGGGTGTTGTTGTGTTTTTCAAAGCATGTTTCCCATTCATTTCTTTGTGGTCATGTTGAGTGTTTAAGCTCAGGAACATGGGTTCAAATCTAATCTGGGACCTTTCTCGTCATGTCTGCATGTGTTTTATCCAGCTGCTCCTGTTACTTCTCCCACATTCTAAAAAGATGCATGGGATCAGATTATTTGGGGTTTTTAAATTGGCTGTGAGTGTAAGCATGAATGGTTTCTGTACCTAGGTGTTGGCCCTATGATAAACTGGCACCCTGTTCAAGTTGTAGTCTACCTCTTGCCCTCCAGCCCCTCTGTGACCCCCGAATACATGGCAATTCAAATGCTTATCTGTTGCTTTGTGTCTTTTTTCCTCTGGATTTCCTTGTAGTCTTTATGGTTCTGTTGATGTTCACATTACGTTTTTGTGGCCTTTTTGCATAATTGTTTAATTGGCTTTGGGTGTGTTTATGGTTGAACTAATACTAACCAACATCAATATATCACTTACTGATTTTGATGGAGGAGACACAAGTTGTAGTTTTGCTAAATTTGAATTTATATAGTCTGTTACTAAGGGGATGTTTTTCTGCTTGTTGTGTTTGTTTCCTCCTGCTTTTGCAGGTGAATTTTGACCTCAGCTTTCATTCTTTATTTAGGTCTAATCTTCTAGGATATTTAATAGTTATGAGAAGAAAACACTATAAATGCTGATGAAATCTGCATGCAGATTTCCAGATCAGGGCTTATATGGGATCAGTGTAGGATAAGCTGAGAAAAGTCTTGGGCATGTAGGCATTGTTATACTATGCGATCTCACATGCAGATTCAGCACTTACATCTAATACACTTGATACTGAGGGTGTTTTCACTCTGCTTATGAGATTTACGGTAAAGACTGGAACAAATTGCAACTGATCTATCTATCCTGCCCTGCCAGATAGAGACATACTATGCAGATTGTGAAGACTTCGGGCCACTGCATGATCAAAAATATCTCTTCTTGTTTCTTTTTCTTCAAACATAAAATGAAAAAAATTTAAAAAGCACACATATACACAAGTCTGAAGTCTCATTTAATCTTTTTTATAGAAGACAATACATTGTAAAAGGTCAGTGTTAAGAATACTGGACTCATGCTTTGTTGACTCTGGCTGTAATACAAGTAAAAATAATAGCTACACATTTCCTTTCAATGGCGTTATTAAAAGCTGGTATTATCATTTTGAAATAAAAGGTTCTCCTTCCCACAAACTGCATATTTTTTATAAAGGTGATAAATAGAAATGACCCAGAAGCATTAATATTATGACCTGTGAGAGAAAAATAATAATAATTAGAGGAAAGAGTGAAAAACAAACAGACTGCTTTGAAATTTGTAGCTGCAGCTTTGCATAAGAAGAGCCAAAATATTTTGTGGCTGGGATTTCTGAGATCCCAGGACAGAAGTTGATTTCTGTAGGAGACTGGATCAATTACAGTTTAACTTTATGTGCAATTTACAAAGAAATAAATAAAGAAATTTTTTATAGGTTTTAAATTGTGTCTGATGTGTTTAGGATTATGATTACATTTAAGATTCAGATGCCACAAATGAAAATAAAACAAAGTGTTGGATTTTTTTTGTTTATCGGTAGTTAAAAAGTTCAGACATATGCATTAAAATAAATGAAGAAAACAAAAGGGAAATGGAAACCAGAAATTGAGAGCTGGCCTTAAAAAAGAAGGGGAAGTATTGCCTTTTATCTTGGAAGCTAATTGGGTTAATTGGGAAGAAAAAGCAGCAGCCCTGCAGCGCAGGATAACCAGCTGGGTGAACTAGTTATGACAGAAGCATTCTGGTGTAGACAGCTTTAACTATAGTGAGGACGTTTAGTGGGGATGAAGGAAGTTTCCGATTAATTAAATGTTACCGATATGCAGATGCACTGATGTCAGAACGAATCCAGATGTCAAAACCTACACCAAACAAAATAAAAACATCATCATTGGTACTGTGTCTCAAAATCTTCATCTTGTCAGCTCCAATTACGTGGCCTAAATTTGTTAAAGGGCAGCACATTTGGGAATCCTGGACACTTGGATTCCAGCAGAACTTTGGGTGGCGCCAGAGCGCAAGAAACGAGGAAATGGGTGAAAACCAACACAACTCATCGGGTAATCTGCCCGGAGAATCGCTTTATGGCTTCGGCCGTCTCCACATCCCGCTAGGTGATGTGTGAATCTTTTCAGCGGGTGGCAGGACTTGCCACCTGTCAGGAATGGTAAACGGGCTTCGCTGAAGACCGCGTTGACCCTCTCTTCTTTTGCACCGGGAAACGTTCGCGGCTTTTGTGCATGTTCATCGGTGTTCGTGAAAGAAATACGGACAACTTTAACTGACATCGGCGCAAGAGAAAGTGAGCCACACGCATAAGTGGCGAGATTATAAGCGGAGCGTCTGCACCCGGAAGCCTCCGACCCCCTTTGCTTTTTTGAAGATTAGAGGGTTGACCACGTCTGAAGGACACTAACAACAGGATTAGGTATCGTGCAACGTAACCTACTTCTCACCACTCCTGCATCTTGTCCTCTGAAAATTTGCGCAATGACCTTTGGTGCACTTGGAATACAGCGGCTGCGCCCGTGAGGTAAGGGGATCAATTTTGGCCACTTTTGAGTTTTCTTAAGGCTCTTTCAATATATGAAGTTGTACAAGATGTAAGAAAAAAATGGCTCTCAACACACAACAGTTTATGTTTGATCTTCTGTTAGAGCTTGTTACGCGCAGATGCAATCGCATTCGTTTTGAATATTTTTGTCGAAAACAATTAAATTAATCGTGAAGGATTATTACTCATGCTGTTTGTTGTACAGTTTTACCCAGGGACCATGCACGGCATTACAAGCTTATCACGTCAGGTTACTCAAACGCTCTGTATATCCAGAGCTCCAAGGATGAGGCAAAATGTAATTTGCAGAACGTGCACCCGAGGAGAGGATCAATAGTTAAGGGATTCGTATTTTAGTCTGCATTAGTGCATTCTTGGTATCATTACTAAAGATGCCTCTACCTACTCTGAAGGGAACATCAAAGATTGCGCGGTTATTTCTTCTGAGTACCACTAATGTAAGGTACACGTAACACGTGCAAGTTGGATCGTGACATTTCTCCACCCGCCCAGGAGGTAAAGGGAGGTGTGTTGGTCTTTGGATCGCCATAAAACAAGAGAACGTGCATGTCATGAGTCTGACTTGTAGAGCTGAAAACCTCTGTATCACCAGACGGGCACTTCTTGAGCTGCAGAGAGTCCATATGTACTGTCGTATGAAAGCTAAAATATTGTAATTAGTGTATTCTATAACTTAATAAAATGGATACAGGAAAGTGTATACTTATGGGCAGCGTATAGGGTGGTGTACTATGACTGAGACCATTTATGTATTTATTCAAGTGGACCCTTTGCAAAAACTTAATGTCCAGGTCTAATACATTTCTTTATTTCGTTGTTCTTAGGTTTGTTGATGATTTAGGGATTTTCTTCTGAAAGGAATGATTTGGTGAGATAAAAATGTATTGGTGGTACATGAGCAATATCCTCCTTACTTTGAATGTCAAGAAAATGATTCTGTTCTCTTTCCTGTGTATTTCAGCTTCTAGTATCTACAGGTATAGATAATAATGCCCTAGAAGTGTTTAGGGAACACTTTAAAAAATACTGCTGCAGGATATCTTCATTAGTCTGTGGTTTGGCCTGTTCTTTCCAGAGGCACACATTTGGGAAATGAGAGATGAAGAGTAGCGTGGCTCAAGCCAGCCAGACGCTATTGATATTCTGCCCATGTCCTGCTCCATAGGCAGCCCATTGTCATGGCTCGCTCAGTGGGATAGGATCTGATGATTGAGGTGTATGGAAGAGGGTTGAAAGCTGGTTTGAAAAAGACACTAAATGTCCATTGATTGAAGGTTAAAGGTGTGATCTCACAGTAAAGGCAGACACTCTATGTATTTCTGTCCACTGCAGGAGATCAAAAATATAGAAATCAACATGGAAATCAAAAATATAGCTTAGACTATTTTTTTTTTGAAAAATATTTTATCATATATATCATAACATGCATCTTGATACTTGTCTTTGTGCATGCACTCATACTTAGGCAGGAATTTAATAATAAAAGACGTAATTTGATAGCTCCAAAAGTCTTTCATTCTCTCTTGGCACACCAAAAAATAAAAAATAAAAATCTTGAACAAGAAAGCTACGTGTCAGCTTTGAAAGGGTGCAAATTCTCATCAGATACTACAATATTATGTGCATGTGGATCATACATGGCCAACCAAGCAGAAAAATGTATCTGTTATGGGTTCTGTTGAAATTGCAATACTCTGCAGCATTCTGTCCAGGCTTGTGAGAGAGACAAGTCGTTCACTGCTTTGGGAAATAAAGAAGTAACAGAGCTCAAAAAAACAGCAATGATCAATGCTGTAGTCTCTTTTTTTGGGGGGGGGTGAGTATAAACGAGTAAACCACAGGGGAGTAACAAAGAAATTTATCTGAGGAAATGAACAAATAAGGGTAATTTTTGAAGACTGCCATGAAAGTTGACACACAGAGGTGCAATAGTTTACAAGTCGCTGCAGTAGGAAGACTCCGCCATGAGCACAGCACAGATTACCCTTTTGATTTTTCCCCCCCTTTCGGTTTAGCTATTGCTTCTTTCAGATTTGTTGCTGAAATGTTAAATTATCTACATGCATACTCACAATAAAAATATATATATATTTTTTAAGTTGTGGAACTCGGTGGCCTGAATGTATTGGACTTATATGTGCATATCTATAAAAGTGTAGACTGATTAATTCTGGAAGAGATTTTTCTGTTCATTCTGAATGGGACCATGGGGGCTGTGATCTACATATTTAGAATATAATTTTACATCATCTAAATCTTAAAGTGATGAAAATTCATAGAGACAATTTTGTAGCTGCATTATGTTATTGTAGGGTTTGAATAACTGTTGTGGCCAGCAGCTGGAGTGGAAACCTGTGTCCAGACCGCCATTGGAGCATGAAGGGAGAAGATGATTGCATATACGTTATCTCCATGTGGCAGCACCAATAGTTTCCAAATTAATAACCTCATATTCATATCATATTTGATATGAATATGAAAATTCCCTGCACATCTATTCAGTTATTTTCCATCTTATGGTCTTTCACTCCTCTTATCTCAAACATGGGGAACACCAAGACCAGTTCTGTTCTGTTCTTGGATTTCTGTCTCTCAGATAAGAGCCGTTTGTTTGGTAGCAGGTTGATAGAATAAATTCATTGTAAATGTGTTGCAACTCTTTTTAAAACTGCTTAACAGACAGACCTCATAGTAGATGGGAGTATAGTCAGATTAAGTGTACTAAAATCTAACCCAGTGCTGAAGGGCATTTCGATTCCTAAGCTGTACTGCCTTCACCTTCTTGTAAAATATTTGAATGTATAGAGTACAGTAACTACTCCCAGGAACTGGCCTTGTGAGGACCGATGGAAGGTCAGATAAGTATGTTTAGGAATACCAAACTTTTGATTGGAATCACTGAGAATATATTGGTGTTGAAAAGAAGTCCATTCCTTTCAGAATTAATGACCTCGGTGCCTTTGAGAAGTATACTGATCAACAGAGGAATAAGAGTTGTGCTGATTAGCTCCCCAGTCTGATTGTTTGAGTGTAAGCCATGTGGAACTTTTCCTCCATAAGAAACCCTCATCAGTTGTGTCTGTGAGTAATAAGGAACCTGAATAATGGTCTGGTCTCCTTATTGAATTGCCAATTGTACCAGCAGTACCAAACTTTAATGGCAACTTTGCAGAAGCTAAAACTGAATGCTTATAATGCCGTTGATGTCCCAGCCTGACAGGATGAAAGATGGTTTGCTTTCCTATTCGCTTGATGACAGTCTAATTAGCATATTCTGCCATTGGTTTAACTTATTAACCTTAGGTTATCTTTAAGCATCATTTTTCTTCAGCAGAGACCCTTGGAAGAAACATATAAATAGAAGAAACAGATATTTTAAATTTCTCTCATGAAAACACTGTCAGCCTAAGTTTTGAGGGGGGAAGTTTGACAGAGGCAGATATGCAAATTATTTTCTTAATTTTTTTTTGAGGGTGTTTGCAAGTGTCCATATGCTTTCTGACTGAAATTCTATTAGCATAAATCAATATTTACCTCAGCTCAAAATTAATGTTTTTGTGAAAAGACAAATAGGCAGGAAGGAAGCAGATTACCGTACAATGACAATAGTTTGACTAAACATTTGTTCCAGTATTTGTAGGTGTGGACAGATAATATTGTCACTATGTTTTCATTTCACACATCAGTAATAGTTTTTATTTTTGTCTACTGTTTCCAGTTACAGCATCTAGAAACAGTTTCTAGAAACATATTCTAGTGTCAGTAATATAAAATTTTGCCTTTAAAACTACAGCTTTCTTTTTTCGCAAAATGCAACCTGCTTGTTTCTCTGGGTTTGGGACCAGCATGGACACTCTGCATAAGGGTGACTTTGGGATTCATCCCAGTCACAAACCAGGGACTATTTATTGTGAGGTGAATGCACTATTAGCCCTGAGCAAAAGACCCAAGGATGTCAGAATGGGAGATCATACATCATCTATTCTCATCTTGAACACTGGCGCACCACAGGGGTGCTTCCTTAGTCCCCTCATATACTCCATCTGTTTAACTGTGATTGTTCCTCTTGTCTTGTGATGATAACAGCATAGCAAGATTGATATTGGATAATGATGAAATGGCCTACCTAGAGGAGGTCAGGCATCTCACAGAGTGGCGCAATCACTCTAACATGGACTTAAACACTAAAAAAAAACAAGGAAATTACACTGGACTTCAGGAAATTGAAGTACACCAAGTACCCTGCATACATGTGAAGGACGTAGAGAGCTTTAAGTTGCTGTTCACATGTCGGCTGACCTCATCTGGACCACACACATCTTCCGACAGGTTGAGAAGGTCCAACTGAGGCTTTACCTCAGTAGTAAGTAAAGCACACCCACCACCCTAATCACCTGCTAACGACCTTCTTTTCCTCACCAGTAGAGAGCCTCTTGACCTACTGCTGCACAGTGTGGTTCATAAGTAACAGTACCCTGGGCACAAATGTTCAGGGGGTTCTAGACATATCAGACATATCTTACTGGAATTTGTACATTGATGTACACAGGATAGTTTGGAATAACTATCTCTGTAACTTTAAAAAAAGGAACATTAACAGAATTGCTGTCATTTAAAGAGTGCTTGTATAATGAGCCTGCTGGTGGTCCAATTGTAAATTTAAAGTCACTTTTTTTCTCCTCCCCGTTTACCTCTTGGATGGTTAACTAACTGGATGGATGGATGGATGTGAACAGTGATAGTAAAGAGCTATTTTAATCTATAAACTCATAATGTTGTAAATAACAAGGCGGTTGCAATAGTTCAAATCACAGTGGGAAAACAGCTAATGTAATTGACTTGAAAAAAAATACTCACTTTGGTCAATTGGCTCATTTGTAATTGTAATTGGTAATGTAAAAATATTCTAGGAGAAGCACCGGTTCAGATCAAGTATAAATACACCGATCAGGCATCACACTGTGACCAATATTGCCTAATACTGTATTGGTCTTTCTTTTGCTGCTAACACATCCCTGACGCGAGGTAGGGACTCCACTAGATCTCTGAAGGTGTAGTGTGGTATCTAGCGCCAAGATGTTAGCAACAATTCCTTTAAGTTGTGTAAATTGAGAGGTCTGGTCCTCATCTATCGGGCTTGTTTGTCCAGCACATCCCTCAGATACTCAATTGGATTGAGGTCTGGGGAATTTTGTAGGCCAAATCAATGTGCCCCTCAAGCAATTCCTGAGCTATTTTTTTCTTTGGCAGTGAATATTAACCTGCTAAAACAGGCCACAGCCACCAATAAAAACTCTTTCCATGAAAGGCTGCATGTGGTCCTCAACAGTGTTTAGGCAGGTGGTACTTCTCAAAGTAACATCCACATTGAAGGTAGGACCTAAGGTTTCCCAGCAGAGGATTGCCCAAAGCATCAAGCTGCCTCTGCCTTCTTTCCATCCTGGTTTTGGGTGTTCCCTAGGTAAGCGATATGCACACCCAGATATCCACGTAGTGTAATAGAACACACGATTCATCAGACCAAGCCACCTTTTTCCATTGCTCTGTGGTACAGTTTTAATATTCACAAGCACGTTGTTGGGGCTTTCGGCAGTGGACAGGGGTCGACATGGGCACCCTGACTGATCTGACACTATGAAGTCTAATACTCATAAAACTGTGATGCACTCTGTATTCCTACACCTTTTTGTCAGAACCATCACTAACAGCTTTTGCTTTCCACATGCATTAATGACCAGTCATGATCGTGTCAATGGTTCACCGGTGTTCCTTCTTTGGACTACTTTCATAGATACCACTGCAAACCAGGAACACTCCGCAAGAGTTTTGGAGATCTCTCACCCAGTCATCCAGCTTTCACATGTAGGCCCTTGTCAGACTTTCTCAAATCCTTGTGCTTACATCTTTACTCATTCTAACACCGAAACAAAATGTTCCTTTGCTTCTTAAATATATCCCACTCACTAACAGGTGTCACAATGAAGAGATAATGAGTGTTATTCACTTCACCTGTCAGTGGTCATAATTTTATGCCTGATCAGTATATATGAAGTCTTTCTTTCAGAATATACACAATTTGAAACATCTAGGTTGGAAATGTCCAATATATGTGCACACTTGCAAACACACAAGGCGACATGCTGAAGCTAGTTCAGTATCTTAATGTCTTTTTGAACACACAGAGGCATAAATACCTTTTCTTGAATGTCTATTTCAGGTTTGTAAATGCATGTAATTCTATCAAATGAAGGTTTAATCATAGGTTATGGGAGCATGGTATAAAATTAGAGACTAATATACTTCAATTTAAAATATTTTCACTAGTCTACATGAACAGTTTACTAAAAATACACGTACACTTATGGCATTTTAGCAGCAGATCATGTTAAACATCACCAACCTCTCCACATAAGTTCAGCTGCTTAATTTAAATTTATTCTTATTCTCAGTCCAGTTGAATAATTGACATTCAGTAATGTTTTATTTATGTGTTAAAATGAAAAATTACTCATACATTCGACTTTTACTTTGGTTTATGATAGTATTTGCTTTCTAAAAAATAGCTAAAAAACCCCCAAAATGATTATTCATGTGTTTAGAATTTCAAATAGTTGCACGTAAACTGCACTTTATTCTAAAGAAGAGATCTCGTTATTTCAGAGAAAGACATGGGTAACTTATTCAAAAGCAATGATACTCAAATGTACACTGCACTATTTGAGTTGCTTAAAATTCAGTGCCTTGTTGGCATTCAGTAGCATCTTGCAGGAAAAACGAGTAATGCCACTCTGTAAACTCAAGCACTGCTGGGCACAGAGGAAAATCCATCCTTTGCTGTTGAGGCAAGCATGTATTTATATTTTATTTCGAGTTGTCAACATTAGTTATATCTGATTATAGTCCTGTCTTTTAATTTGACTGTTTATAAGGTCGCCCCAGATGAGGCAATTATGCAAACCTTGTCTGCATACAAAGCATTCAGTTAAGCTCACAGCAAAGCATAAAGGCCATTGATTCTTCTGAAGTTCTTGAATAGCTTATGAAAAAGTAATGCTGGACGCAAGTAAATTCCTCAAAGCAACAACCTTTAAATTGTGCTTAAGTGCAGATATTGTTGGTGAAAGTCAAAGATCATGAGGCAGATTGGTGATAGATTGGTGGCTTCTGACCTGAGACGTCTGCTTTATTTATATAGCAAAAACAAGAGTGAAATGTACAGCAGAGCAGTGCCATTAGGAGCATTTTTTTTTAACAAGAAGACACTCATACTGTCTTCTAAAAGCAGTGAAAATCCATTCAGTATTTCTGTGGACAAGAATGAAATGGTCTGATATTTTTCTTCTCGCCGAATGAGTGAGTGGTTTACTGTTTTGTAGACACATTTACTAAGATTCACAGGAGTCAAAACTACTCAGAGAATATTTATGTATACTAAAATCTTTGACGTTTTGCATCAACATCAGTTGATTTTAAAAGTTATAGAATATATAGAAGCTAAAGGAAAGAAACAGAGTGTAGCTTTAGTTTAGGATTCGTTTGTTAATATATGTATAAATGTGGGCACTTTTGTTAACTTTTTTTATTGAAAGGTTAGTTCAAGTATGCTATGTTGTGCTCACTCTGTTTTTTGATCATTCAACAGAGTTATAAAAATAACTCCTTGAGGTCTCTGACCTATGACTATAAAACAATGAGCTGGAACACATATTACATATTGAATCTTGTATAAATATTGAAGTGGTTGTTAATGTGAAAACAAAATGCATATAGTACTTTAAAGTAATTCTCGAGTTGCATATGTGATACTTACAGTGTTCCACTGTGGTAGATTGAACATGTCACTTACTAGCCGACAAAGAGGTGAAAATAGTTCAATCAGTTGAACAGTTGATCAGTTTTAGTACATCCATATGCATTGCAATGCAGAGTTACTTGATAGTAACTTTTGTAAAAGTCTGATGCTGTAATATAATACCTATGTGAGGGAATTATGTGATGGTCAAATTAAATTCATATAGCCCTTAAATATAAATCCTCAGTCTCACACAAAGAGAGTCAGACAAAGTACTAAAAGAAAAAACATGAACGAAGCAAGAACTAAATCTTCAGCATTTACAGATAATGTTAAGGTCTCTTCCGCTGGAGGCCTGAACACTTTTTGATGTTGTATGCCATTAATGAAGGCGTAGCAGTAAATGATGCATTTCCACCTCCCTCATTTTATGTGTGCTTTGAATTTGTGTAAAAGGAGAGGGAGAGAAGGAGGAGGAAGTTGGGTAAAGTAAGAGGAATAAAAGGAAACTCGTCCAAAAAAATTATGCTTGACTGGGGAGGTAAAGTTGCACTGACCAAAAACCAGCTTTGACTGTATACATGACAGACATAGATGCTATCCTTCTTCTTTTTGCTCCCTACTTCAGGGGTGGTCACAGCAGATCATCTCTCTCCATCTCACCCTATACCTAGCATGTCATCTTTCAGTACATCCCTGAACCCTTCCCTATGGTCTTCCTCTTTTCCTCCTGCCTTGCAACTCCATCGTCAACATCTTTTGCCCAGGGCATCCACTCTTCCTTCGCTGCATATGTTCAAACCATCTCAGCCTCACCTCTCTTTAAATGTCTCTAAGCTATTCCATGTGAGCTGTCCTTCTGACATAATCATCATAATCATTTCTAATCCTGTCCTTCCTAGTCACTCCCAGAGTCAACTCTGTCACCTCCAGTGCTACCTTTACATGTCACATTTACTATCCACATTGTAATGCACATTAATGTGAATTTTCTTTAGTAGATTTCCTCAAAATTATATTAAGTTACCAAATGTGAAAAGATGTATTATAAAAGGAACATTTTGTATAACAGCAATTTTTTTACAAGTCACATCTCATTAAGCAGGGGAAAAGGTGTAAAAAGTCAAATTTGTGTCGCACCAAAACAATGTTTTTTTCGTCTTATACGTACTTTGTTTGTGTGGTGTTAGTTTGTGTGATTGACAACTTAAATTAAAGTGCAAATATTCATACAGTAACAATGCCACATATTCATTTGAGAGTTCCAGCTGTCAGACCTTTCTTGACAAAAACAAAAGTTTACTTTCTTTGCTTTGGCACTGTATGTAAATATTATCTTAAGCTGTCTCAAAAGATAATCTTGCTAGAGGGCCTCAGTCTATTTCTCTGCATGAAAACAATATCCAGCTGTTAGCTGCATGCAGAAAAGGGCTTGTTAGCGCATCGCTTTTTTCTCAAGTTTCACCTAAATAAGCCTTTAAAAGTTGGTTTGTTTTTTTGTTTTTTTAATTTGTAGCAAAAAGCCATTCAAAACTTGACTTGACTGGACTTAAACATTTAGAATTTTCTTTTTAAAAACACAAGTTAAAAAATTCAATAAAATGATATATGTTAAAAAATTGTAAAAAAAATATATATATATAATTTCCATTGTTCTGCAGTTTAAAAATGCCCTCTCATGGCTGTGGTGCAAAGGCTTACTGAATATGAATCAACGTGTTCTTGTGAATGATGTGGCCTTGGGACAGGGGAAAGAAAGATAAACCCACTCATCATAAAAAGGGGATGTCATTGTTTTGAAGTCTACAGCTAATTGGGTCAAAATGAAGTAGAGCTTGACTTAATTGAAACCAATCCGGGACTTAACTGAATGTGTGTTTGAAAAATAATATTTGCCCTGCTATAAGCATTCCTTAAAGCTGCTGTCATTTTGATAAACGTAGCTGTTGACTTTCTCCTGATTAGCTCTCATGTGATGGTCAGAGACTCCTAAGGTCACAGTGTTGTATTTTATTTTATTTTTAAATCAGTTGCTTTCCCATCTGTACAATCCCAAGGCATGGTAGGTTGACTCTCATCAGTGCACTCATGTGTCTCTGCCCCATAACTAATGATGGATATTTGATGATCACATTAGGTTTTTGGCAGTACCAAAGCGAAAATTGATTTTTGTGACAAAAGTTTGACAAATATACTGATCAGTTTTCAAATCTGCCTTCTATTAGCTGCAGTTCCAACAGTATTTTAAAACAAGAAGGGAAAACTTAGCAGTATGTTAGCATTAAAATCCAACTTGACCAATGGGGCTATAGCCTTTATCGGGTGCATCAAGAACTATATTTTGGACAGAAAACCCAGCTGGCCTTATATCACATGACCATATGTCCAGCACATCCTTACTGGTGTCCCATTAGTGAATAAATACACTAAATATCATTTTTATTGTTTATTTTATTTTATTTTTTCTGTGTAATCACACACTTAAATGGATTGGTGGGCAGGTGTGCTGGACCTGTATGATTGGTTGTTTCAATTTTTCTCATTAAGATTTCTTTTTTCTACTCAAATGGTATTTACAATCCTGTCTGCAATCCAGTTCTTGATGACCTTGATGAAGGCTTCAGGCTGAAACACGTTAGTCAAGTTATACATCTGTTCTGAATACTACACAAGTTGCAGGAACTTTTTCGGCTTTAGACCATTGTTCTCCTCCATGCACCTTTGGATGTAGTTCGAGTTGTGCCAAAAAACTCAGTTTTATTTTCAGTATATTGGCATCAAGCATAAAAACATTTACTTTCTTCATAACCACCTGCATAGCTTCTTTTGGTAGTATTTTAAAAAACACTCTGCACTTGTGCAGTGGAGAATCTTTATTGCACTGACAGAATGTTTTTTGGAAAAGAATTGGTGAAAATGTGCAGCATTCAGACAATGTATAAACTGAAACTTTCAACAGAACCTGCTCTGGATGAGGTAGGATGTTGAGAATTTATTTGGTGAATCAGGTAAGAAGAGAGCCACAGTATTTTTCATGACACTGAAAACTCTGTCTTCACCTTGTTAATTAATTAAATAATGTCTCTCTGTAGTCAAGCCCCTGCTTGTCAAGTAGGATGGACTTGAAAAACAGAGGGGAGAGCTGCAGGAGAATGACAATCACTTTTTAAAAATGTAACTTTCATTTACCTTTTTTAGATTTTAGAGTATGAAAGTGTTTATAGTACAGCTCTTGTAGACCAGCGTTCCCCAACCCCCGGGCCGTTGGCACTGGGCCGCAAGAGTTGAAGCTCGGGTGTGAAATTCATGGTTTGCAGGTTTTTGTTTTTTTTTATCATTAACTCGGTTTCCCGGGGTCTTTTCCTGACACCTTAAAGGCCGCTCCATGATTATCTGACATTAAACCGGTCCGTGGCGCAAAAAAGGTTGGGGACCGCTGTTGTAGACTGCAGACAATATATAATCATTGTAGTCTATAATGAAAATGTAACTGATTTAATTCCTCAGTTTAGCGGTTAAAAATGTTTTAATATCTGTAATGATGTGAAGCCATCACTGCCAAAAAATTCAATAACATTACACAGTATTATCCACTTTCTTTCATGCTTCTCATGTATTTTGACTTATTATTATGTATTTAATTGATGTTTTGTAGTAATGAGAACAGCAGGTGCATCAGTACTTTCTTGAAGAGGAATCTTGCAGGCACGCATGTAGTGACACATTAGTAATGGCTGTAAAGACAGAAATCAAAGGAAACAATCTAATAATATTTAGGCCTTCAAATGTCAGCTAAGGCAAATGAAAGTGCACTTCACCTTGTGCTTCACACTCTTCATACCTGCTGGGAGTCACTTGACTTCAGCTGTGTATAACATATCTGTCATCTTTCTATCTTCAGTTGCACTAGGTGTCTCTGTTCTTAGATGTTATGCCTTAAAGTAGTTACTAGAGTCACTGAAGACTAAGCAGTCTGGAAGTCAAAGTTAAATTGAACCTTTTCACTACGTCTTTAAGGTTCCTTGAGCTTTTCTTTGTGGATTGTTTTTAGGGAAGTGAGGGAGTCATGTGTGATCAAGCCAGTCAATTAGAGGCGCCTTCACCTAATTAACCTCTATTTCTATAACAGTAGATGCTTGTTGTAAAGCCTGTAGACTCAAATGCTAAAGTTCGTGTCAAGCTGCTGAATAATGAGGGTCCAGTACAGACCTTTCAACTTGAAAAGGCTAACATACTGTACACACAGACAGCTCCTGAATAGAAACATAAAATTAGTTACATATTCCCACAAGCAAAAGATTCGTGTCTGCAGGAATTTTGAGATTTCTGGTAACAAATTGACCGTCGGAGTCCATGCACCTTGAAAAGGGCATGATACTGTATATAGAAACATCCGCTGAAAAAGAATTCAGATACTTATTCCCAAGAGAGGAAATCTTCTGTTTGAAGTATTCTTGTGGGATTTGCGACAGATAATAGAGCAAAGGGAGCATATAGCAGCCTCGCTGCTGTTTACAGAATTTTCTGACTGACTTGCAGTGATGTGATCATCTTAGTCATTGGACAGCAATTTTCTGACAGGTGGGGTCCAGCTGTGTAGCCTCATTTCAGTTGAGTTCAATTCAGTTTTTATTTGTATAGCCAATATACAACATACATTCAGAAAAGATTGGGGGACAGACTTGAATAAACAGGCAACCCACCAGAAACATGCATATATGTATATACAAATGCACGGACATATACATAATCACAGAAATAGAAATTAATAAATAATAAATCACAGATCCTAAGATAATCACAGATGAATAGATGACTAGGGAAAAAAGAAGCCCTTTTAGAGGTACCAAAAGGAAACGGCAAGTATGATACTGATAAAGAAGATGGGCATATGATCTGTATATACCACTAAGAGACTCTAAATGTGGTTGAACTCACTAGGTGGTACTGTAGAGTGGTGGTAGTATCATTTAGTGGATGCCCTAAATTTTATTTAGTTTTTTTTAAGTTTCTTGAACATATAATTAGAGTTTAAATCCCTAATATTTTGAGTTAGGGTGTCCCATAAATTAGAAAAAGTTGTAAATTTTTGCCCAGTTTTTCTCTGTGAGGAATACTGGATATTGGCAGTAGAGGACCTAAGAGTGTGAGTTGGGCCGTAAACTTACAAAGTTTCAGAAATATACGATTGTCTGTCATCATTTTATATACAAGTAACTACAACTTATGTATAAAAGTCACAGGTTACTTGTACACAAGTAAGGCACTGGAAACAAGTGTAGCTCAGGTAAAACTTTAGCCATGAGCTCTCTTGTTTTGCTTTGCTACTTGTTTTGCTTTCAGCTAAATTCTGCATAAGCTGCAGCCTACTTAACCTACTGCCAGCAACATATCGATCCTGTAGTGATCTATCCTACAGGAAATGAATGCATGAATGAGGTTTTCAGAGTCATGCTGAGTCATGAAGGGCTGCGTTTTGGCCATATTGCTGATTGAAGAAGTTTGAGTTAATAACAAAAACCATGCGAGGTTTAAAACTCAAACCATTACTTAAAGATTTTAACCAGTGACTGTTGGCTAGTATCTCTAACTTGAATAAGTAGATTGCATTTAGTTTGAGGGCCAATTGAAATCATTTTCGCGTTTGTCTTTAAATTTTAACAAAGTTTGGGGTCATTTCTTTTGTTAGTATCAGTTAAACACTGTGCTAGACAATTCACTACATCCTGGCCATCGAGAGAAACGTATAGCTGTGTATGCAGCTGCATAACTAATGAATATTATGCTGTTTGATTTACCAAGTGTCTCTTTAACCATAGTCTGGACCTCTTCTTACTGCATACTAATCATCTTAGATAACATAACTGCTAATCATAGTTAATATTGCAGAATTGTAATCTTCACCTTTAAGAATGCAATAAAAATGAAGATAGAACTGCCTGAGAACACCAGGCTATATCAGCCTAAGGGGAAGATTTGTTTTCAACCTGTAATTGTCATTCCAAGGCATGCTGCAAGGTTTCCTCTTGGCACGATCTGTTTGAACTTTTAAGCTGCACTGTACAAGGCAAAGGAAGACTTTAAAAAAAATACTGTACCTCATTATATTTTTCTCTCTTAGTGATAACTGCTGTGGTCCCTAGTCCATGCTGCTTTTTTCTTATTTTGACATTTTAGATCAAATATTTCATTAATCCAGCCTAGCAAGGAGCTGAGAACACTGTTTGAACATGACAGGCTTAAGGGAATGAGGAAGGATGGGCCTTTAATGAAGAGGATAAGGTTTTAGCTTGGGAAAATGAACACCAGCAAAGAGTGGGAATTACTTCTCTGTCACTTTGAAGTTAATGTGAGAGCCTCAATTAAATTGAAAAAAAAAAGTCCCTTTTTTTTTTTTCCTGCACGTTGCTCTGCTTAGCAGAAATCCTTAACCTTTTTGCGCAAAGACTCCTCTCATATGCCTTTGACGTCAGTGCTTATGTATCTTGTTTCACACTCGACAAGATGAGGAATTCTGTGTTTTTTACTCCATGTGGGATATGACACTCTTGGTTGACAGCAGCGTGTAAATGCTCATGGTCAAGGCACATTACCTCACCAGTGAGTGGTAGTACATTCAGTAGGGAAAATGACTTTTTGGTTCAGTGAAATAAGTGAATTTTTTTTTTCTCTGTGTATGAGGATAAACACTTTTCCTACCATTGGGGATTGGAAATACAGCTGGCGAGAACAGTCAGTTTCTGTCATTCCACAAAAGGCACATACACAAAAATGAAAAGTAGGCTCTTATTTGCATAAAATAGGTACCCCGGTGTAATCAAATCTGAACTCCTGCATTGGTAAAAGTTTACAACACATGACACACAAGCTTTTTCAAGGACCACATTATTTGGCTTAGAGATGACACTGAAAGATACATACCAGCAGCATATGTATGACTAACAATATGCACCCACATTCAGGTGACTAAGATGAATACATATTTTCGATGCCTCTGTATACTTTAAACTGATAATAAGAGAGAATCTTGTTAAACAAAAGCTGTGTTTCAGTCACATTTACCTAAAGTGGTTGCGCTCATGCTAAGTCTGAAAGCAGATTCACTGGGAAATGTTAGTTATATCGTATCTTTACTTGAATGAGGGCATGAGTGAGAGAGAGTGAATTAAAGTACTTGAGAGTAATTTCATCTCATTAGATCAAATTAGAATTTAGTGATGCAAATAAAAAATACTGCAAGATAGAAACTGAGATTTTTGGGGGGGTTTTTGTACAAAAGTCCGCAGGTATGCATTATTAAGAGGAGTGTGGTACACATATAAAATAAGCTATAGCAAATCAACATTTTTTTTCCTTAGGGATTGGTTTTGGTTAAATCTTTAAGCAGTTTAATCAGTTTAATCATATTACATGTTCTGACATCTTGTCACGTAATTGTATGGCTGGTCCTCTGCATGAGAGATGCTTTGCACATGAAGGCTTTTTAGCAGGATGTTGCATAAAGCAGCCACAGTACATGAATTAATTTAAATAAGTTGAAAGAAGTTTCAGATCTCACCTTTGTGGGAAATTCTGATGTAGATGATTAGGCAGGAGTTTCACACTGAGTGCTAATATTTCAAGGGTTTTTGTGAGGGTCCTGCAAAATGTGCTGAGTCCTTTCATTTTTATTTATTTATTTTGCATTTAGCTAGCTGTAATTTGTTTTATGTTTAAACAACAGTGCTTGATGAAATCAAAAAGTTTTATACAGAAATTAGATAAGCATGCAGAGCTGGGGAAATATCCTCTAGTACCTCCTGGCAAACAACTCAAAGGCTGTAATATATATTAGTAATGATTCCCCACCAAAATGCACCATCCTTTCCTTGTACACTTCAGACTTTTGGTGCAACTCAAGGACAGTAGTACAGGGATGGTTTTGTGGACTGGTGTCATCTGCAGCCTACCATCAGTAAATAAAAGGAGATTTAGGATTCCTACTGCTGTTACAATGTTGCAAACTTAGAAGTTCAGTTGGTGAGAGACAGCAAACTGGATCAGAAACGGCAGCTCTCTACAACAAGAGCTGGGTTCTTTCCCGAAAGGATTCCGGTCCAGCATGTGTGGCTTTAACTGTTTTACATGTATTATAAATCTGTCGTGGCCAGTGCAATTTCTCTTTTCCCCCCTCCCCTGTGCTGTTGTCTGCGGGGTTTGATGACACCAGAAAGGCTCAAACATATTCAGAAGACTGTCTGAGTCAGTCCTGGAGGTGGATCTGGACAATCTGGATGCAGCAGTAGAGAGAAAGCTGTTGTCAAAACTCTTCTCCGTCATGGATAATGCCTCCCACACTCATAACATACTTCTTGCTAGCCAGAGGAGCACTCAACCGAAGACTAATAATTATTAAATGCTCCATTGAACATCACAGGATGTGTTTAATTCCTGTGGCCATCTAGTAAAAGCATCTCTTCCTGCTACATTTTTTTTGACCAACTGTTATGAAATAACTTTCAGAGAAATTAAACTTCTGGTAATTCCTGTAACTATTAAAAGTTAAATGGCATTTATGACTCCATATAAGATGGGATGTAGTGACTCTCCCAAGCCAGCTGCGGATGATGTTGTTTGGGCTAGCATACATAAATTACTGTATAGAACAACATTAAAAATAATTATGTTTTAAGAAATTCATCAGAGAAGACCCCAAACCTGTGACCAGAATGTGCTCCTGCCTAAACCTTTGGTCCGTGTGGCTCACTTATGAATTCTTACAACTTTGGCAAAAGCCAAAGCTTGAGAGCTGCTTATACACCATAATTGTCATTTACATCCAAAACCTGGCTGGCACTATTCTCATAACACCCCCAACAGGGGCCCCTTTACAAATATTTCCTCAAGTTTGACAGTGCATTTATTCAGCACGGAGGCCATGGGGAGCAAATGGATCCGTAACCTTGCATCCCATCGTGAAGGTTATCACCTTCCAAGCAGTCTCAGAATGTCTGCAGGTGTGATGACAATTTCACGACCAATTACTCTCTTTCTCACTCGCCGTTGCTTGACAATGTTGCCCTCCGTAAAGTTGGGAATTTCACTCCCGTTAGAGCTGAACTTTGGTACCTTATTCTTATTACTTTAAATCAAACTAAACTGACCCAAAGGTACAGTCTAATAAAATGCCATTTAACAATTCCATGTCTGGATCTGGTAGTGAATGCTTCTGACATAAAGTATTATTGATGACTGCTGGTTTTGTGGTGTATATTTAGAAGAAAATTGCCAGACAGGGTCCATGCTGATGGATGTGGTGGAAAAATAGAGTTTCTGAAGCTGGTACAGTCCTCGTGCTCCGAGACTGTCAACCTGCCAGCACTTAGCTCAAATCTCAAGTGATTGCATACAGACTTTATCATACAAGTACCAAATACATGCTGGTGGAAATGCATGTAACGCAGAAAGCGTTCATACCAGTTTGATTTAGTCTCTATCAGCTAATCCCACAGTTTTTGATGAAGAAAGCTCACAAATGTATTCCACTTAGGGTTGAAAATAATTTTTACTAAGTATTAATTTAAAAAAAAAAAAATTTTACTTAATAATGTCACAAATAAAATAAAACCCTTTCGTGCTTGTACTCCTCTGGGGGTAACAATGAACACACAAATGCAACATGTGAGAGTGACATTTAAAAAAGCACCACTTTGCACTTGTAAGGCTCAGCATAACGATTTTCTCACTGCTGGAGGACTCGCTGAAGGATTTCTGAAAGTGAAATGAGGGCCAGATTTTTTTATTTACTTATTTATTTTATTATTGGCACTCAGCGGGATCGTAGAGTAGCCACACACCTTGTGATCTAAGCAAATTAGCTGTAAAATTTAGAGTACTGCTGATGTCCAATTTTAATTGAAGCCCTTATCTCATCTCTTTTTTTATTTTATTTTTTACATTACTTAATAGAGCATGACAAACTACCGAAATTAAAAAAGACAATCATAGACAATCATAGATCATGCCAGTCTTTTTGTGAGCGAGGCAGCACAAACACTTTCAATCACATTCTCTGCTCCTGTCAGCCTTCTTCGGGGTTGCTGTAAACTGCAAGTCCATTAAATATACAATATAAATTATTTGTATCCGACACAGTCTATTCTGTGCCTGTGTGCCCCCAGATGTGTTCCCATTTACTAGTCTTTGTTTCTTACCTTACTGCCGAGTATGATAGGTTATACGACTAAATTGGACATGTCACCCTGCCTTATAGATGTTTTCCTCTGTGACCTTAAGTTCATACAGTAGAACACAGAACAAGAGAAATTGCTGTGGTCTATTTATGTTTATGGTTTTCCTGTAATCGATTTTAATTTGCAGAACCCAGGAAAAAATGTGGACTACCTTTGAAAAGGCCACCAGTACCTCAACAATCAATGGCCAGCATTCCCGTTTTTCTTTCTTTTTTCCCTTTTTGTTTGTTTAAACAAAAGGAAAAAGGGAAAAAAAAATCCAAGACATTTTCAGCAAAATCTTGCGAGTTTTACAGAATGAAGTCCTCAGCAAACACTGACCTGAAGTTATACCAATTGTACATGCAGACCTAATTGCTTTCTTTGTTTATTTTGGTAGCCAGTCAGTCTGAGGTCATGTTTTGGCAAGAACCCACTGAGTAAAGTCAGTAAATAGGGACACCAGCATAAAGACTTCTCGGACTACTTTGGAATGGAGTAGTCCATTTTTTCGGCAGAGCCACGGTCTTTCATTTCCTGCACATTCAGGTCAACAATAATTGCTGCTAATATAATCACTGTCCAGTAAGTGATAATCTTGGTGTTCCAGTTATTCAAAGATCCTTATTATACATTTTAAATGGAGCCATGTGAAATTCAAATGACCATTCATCTCTTCATGAAAGAGACAGTGCACTCAAATAATTAAATTATACCGAATGTAAGGTGATGCCTATAGCAATTATTGTAGCTGTCATGGTAATATCGTCCCCAGATAATCTCATTGAAATTTTAAGGACATAATAGCTAGTTGTTTCAAAACCACAGCTCATCCTGACAGTATACTTATTTACTGCCATGTTAAGGTCTGTTTGCTCTGAGTGAAAGGGGGAAAAATCAGCGATGGATAAAAGATTTTACAACTTTTTTCAAGCCAGTAAGCAAACTCTGGGCATGTCCCACCGGGAGGAGGGCCCGGAGCAGACCCAGGACATGCTGGAGAGATTATATCTCTCAGCTGGCCTGGGAACGCCTCGGTGTTCCCCCAGATAAGCTGGAGGAGGTGGCTGGGGAGAGGGAGGTCTGGGCTTCTCTGCTTGGGCTGCTGCGCCCCGCGACCCGGCCCCGGATAAGCAGAAGAAAATGGATTGATGGATGGATGGATGGATGAACGCAAACTGGAAGAAAATCTTCTCCTTTAGAAACAAAGCCATAGAAATAACTCTGTGAACACTTTGGAAGGAGTTGTTATATTCTGGCTCCCTATATGGTGGAGATGATTGTAACTGCTCAAAACAATGCTTGCATGCTCAGCAGCAATGAAAGAACTAAAAGACCGCAGAAAACAACTAAAGTGGATGATAACAGTATTCTTTCCTTAGATGAGAAAAAGCCCTTCACAACATCTGATCAAGAACACTTTTGAGGTAGGAGTATTATTGTCAAGGTCTACAATCAGGAGTCATCTTTATGAATGGAGAAAAAGAGAGGGGGGTCACAACAAGGTGCAAACCGCTGGTTGCGTTTAAGAGGTGAAACTTGTACCAGAATGACGCTAAGAGAAAAGTATGGAGACCCAGGGAAACGGCTCTTGATCTAAAGCTTTCAGATCATGAGCTGTCACTAGTGTTTGTGGATGATATGAGTGCTAATGGATGAACTCTGAAGCATACAGGGCTATACTCTGTGCTCAGCTTCAGCTGCAAAACTGATCACACAGAACTTCACAGTGCAAATGAATAAAGGTAACCCAAGAGATTCTCATTGCAAAGAAGGACACTCTTCAATGGCAAAAATAGTCTCCTAATCTAAGCCCAGTAGAGCATGCTTCTTAGTTACTAAAGACAAAATGGATCCAGAGACATCCTCAAACAAGATCACATCATATAAACAAGGCTAAAGTAAAGGTCCGGCAGACCATCTCAAGTGAGGAAACAAGAGTATTTTTATTTCCGTGGACTGTGCGAATGTAGAGTGTCTTTTAATTTGGTGTTTGCATGTAAAATTGCTGTTTGTAGTTAAAGCGTTTCAGCATAAGCAAACGACAAAATAACAAGTGTAGTTTTACCAATTGGGAAACCGAGACAGTGTAGAAAAGAAGAAAAAAGGAAACATTAGGTGGTTTCAGTTGTGAAATATTAATCACTGGGTGTCGGCTCTGAAGCCCAACTATTTCTTCTCTAAACTTACAAGGAAGAGACAAGAAGCACATCAGTTTACAAAAGAATAACAGACCATTTTGCTTGTCTGTAGCTCTTTAGTGCACCCATAATTACAATGGTACTGCTACTAAGAGACCTGTTAACATTTTGGGCACAGTAAAAAAAATTTCAATGGCATTTGTGAAAGGTAAAGGGTGCATATTATTATAGGTAGGTCTTCTTATATAAACAGAAAAAAAACCTCTCTCATATTATATCATATTAATACAACAAGACTGATGAAATTCTGACTCACCTCATTCTGTCCTTCATCTCCATTTCACCTTATTTGGCTCTCAAAAACGTGTTTACGTGCTCTCTGAAGTATGCATGAGGTCCATGTATTCTCCCTGCATATGATTTCATCGGTTTGTTAGCATACACATCATTTACAGATCAGGACCTTGGTTTACTCTATTTTTGCTCACGCATTGTACGCAGAAAGACTTGAAGTAAAAGGGCTAATCTTCTCTAAAAAAAAAAAAAAAATGCTGCTTTCCTCAAATGTCTACTGAGTTTTTGGACACACCTCATCCAATTTCTTTTAGTGAAGAAGACATTAAGATAGGTAGGGGTTCACAGTAGTTTTTTGAAATAGAATTGAGTGTGACATGTTGCTAGATGGAAAGTTTGTTCCTTTGACCCTTTGTGGACACTCGCTGAACAGTTTGATGTAATCTTGAAGGCAGCAAGTGCTTTAGACCTTCAACTACGTGTTCTCCGGACTCTGGAAAACAGCCATCATTGATCATCGCTGTGCTGAGAAAGATAAGATAAACCTGAATAGATTGCATTAGTGTTTTTTACTTAGTCTGTTGAGTTTAATGGCATCTCCTGTAATTTCCAGGACTAACTGAAAAGATCTGTCTTTTTCTATCACTCTGTCTTGCCTCTGACTTACTGAGGCTTTCCAAACTTTTTTTGTTCCAAGTGGCAGTTTGACTGTGACTCTTTTTCTCACTAGAGAGTGTCTCAATGGCTTTTACTGTCCATTAAAGCACATCAGCTATGACATGTGTTAATAATAAGCAATATCCAAGCTTGATGGCCACCACCACCACAGGTCCAGGGCTGTCAGACTTAATGTCACATGCTGAATGAAATCATAACATAAAAGGTAGCTGCATCAGCACCCAGGGCTTACTGTGCTAATGAATGATCTCACGAGGCTAGGTGTCATGTTACTTTGGTGTGATGGGGGTTTTTTTTTCTTTACTTTTCATTGCGATAAAATCTATTCCTGTAGTATAGTGTATGAACTCCGTGACTGCCACTGAAATCTGATTGCTCATTAGTTCGCAGTTGCACAGAAAACCTGGCAACATTTTAAATATTTAATGAAGGGAACAGAAAATGCTTCCTAACTAATTCTGGCTCATCGATAGGTTTCAGAGATTATAGAAATAAAATTAGACCTTTTAAGAACTTATGTAAAATAGTTTTGTTTTTCAGTTACTTTAGAGCCTCTGAAAATTGGGGATTCTGTATGTAAATGCAACGCAGGACTCTTGAGTTAAAGCTGAAAGTCTGCACTTCAATCACACCTTATTTGATTACAAATCCACAGCGGTGGTGTACAGAGTCAAAAACTATAAAAATAGTAGCATTCAAATGTTTATGAACCTCAGTGTACTGCAGAGAGGAAAGGAAAAACAGAAAAAGAGCTTCACATTGGAATTGAATGATGTGATGTTATATTACATGGATTAACGGACACCGCCTCCCTCTAACATTCAGACTGAGACACATAATCAAGTATGTGATGGAGCAAAAGGGGTGAGCTGAAGTTCCAGCACTTCATTATTAACAAGGAAAGACCTTTCTGCAGTTTTTAATTTAATGTTTTTTTTAACCTGCAACTCAGGCTGGTGAGTTAATGTTTTATTTGTTCACTTGCAGAAGAGTGATTCTTTCTAAAACGCCAAGTAGACACTTAAATAAATAGTAATAAAGTAAATAGCCATGTCATATAGATCTACACTATAATGTGTGTTAGAGGCATCATAGAGACAGTTTAAACTGGTAGATTTTGAGGGAAATATTGTAACCAGCTTTCTTCAACACTTAGAAAAATACGTCTCATTATCAGTAATTATCAGTAATTAAAATAATCTCAAAAATGAAAAAATAAAAAGTGACAAATTGTTGGTTCACAATGACTAATGTGTTTTACCATTTCTTGGTATCACCTCAGGTCTTTTATTTGCTGTGAGAACAGGTGACTAACACAAATCTAAAAAGACTGAAGGCACGTTTCTTATTTTGCTACTTTGACTTCAGGCAGTAGACTAAGCTAACTGTCTCCTCACCCCTCCTCGCAGAGATCCTGTGGGACCATTAGATCAGCGCTCCATTATGGTTCCTCTTGTAACTGTAAAGTCGCAAATCGGAGTGGTAGTCCTACTGGCACAGATGTAGGGGATGGCTGTCTTTTCAGATTGGCTTTATGTGCTTCTACATGTCCTCTTTTTATCCCAGTAAAACGGCTGGGTTTTTTTTTTGTTTGTTTGTTTATTTGTTTGATTTTTCTTGCTCTGCAAATCCCTCTAGTTTTCTGTGCTTAAGGGGGTGTCTGTTTTCTCCCATAGCTTTCCAAGAAAGAAGAAAACTAATTTAAATAAAAATCCAAACACTAACAGTTTTCTCATATTTGTTTTCCTAAATGCTCATCCAAGTAGAGTGACAGGATTGACAGATGCCTACTCAAGCTGATGTTAAGCAAGTGGTTTGAACACCCTGGCCAGTCTATTACACAGCCGCCCGTGGCCAATTTAGAATCACCAATTAACATGGTGTCTTTTGACAGAGGGAAGAAAACTAGAGTAGCAAGAGAAAACTCAGACGCCAAGAGACATGCAAACTCGACACAGTAAGACTGGAGGCGGGTTCAAAACCCTGTAAAACACCAGTTCCAACTTTTTTTCAGTCGCATTATTCAGCTCCTGCTCAAACTGTACGATTGAATCACAGGGGTTAGAAGTTCATAGGTCATGATGCAGGGTCTCACACTATACGGCCCGACGCTCTGATGCGACCTGAGTGCTCACACTGTGCGTCCATAACATGAAGGTTATAACACAAAATTTGTCTCTCACTCTCCCTCTCTTTCACTCACACAGACACACACACCACCACCATCAACTTTGCTGCTCAATTGCAGCTTCCTGGTCAATGGTTTTCATTAGCAATTTAGCAATGTCCGTCCAAGTCTTTTCACGGTTGTTGTGGTCGTGATAATTTTGTGAGTAAACACATCGAAAAGGCTCGAATGAGCTTGCCAAAGTTCTACAAGTTGTGCTTCCATCGCTTGTGTCCAGATCACACGCTGCACTGCCGTGCTGCTCCGTCTTTTAACTTTTATTTCTGTGTTTGCACGTGCGCAGTGTGAGAGGTTGCATTGACATCTTCACGATGGCCTACGGGATTTCAAACAGGTTTGATTTTCTTACGAGCAAACGATTAATGATCGGGAGCTGTTTGTGAGGTGTTAATCGCTTCTGTATGTATACTACACGATGCACGACACATGATTAAGGCGAAACTCGGGCCGATCCCCAAAACGGTCGCACGACTGAAAAATTGGCTCAAAATGGGCAAAAATTGCATAGAGTATGCCCAGCTTTAGATGTTAAAACCAAATTATCATATGGAGGTTGTTTATAAGGAACCTGGGGCCCAAACCATCAAATACAATCAAATAAAATATTATACAGTAAAGTGGATGCAAAATATCCACATAATCTGGCTCTTACATCCATAGTGAGGTTTTACAATTGAATTGTAGTGATTACAATTGTAGAAAATATTATATATTTGGGACTTAATGAATCTGAACTGTTTGACCATAGGACAGTGTCTTTCTTTTTCAATTGGACTCACGGTGTAGCACTTCATGTGTCTGCTCTCTTCTTGTGCATTTCACATTTTTTGCATCCACTTTCTACTCTGTATCCCTCTGCCTTTCCCCCCTTTTCACACTTTCTCCCCCTGCGTTTGTCAGTTCCTCTTGCTCTCTGTCTCTCTCACTCCCCTTTTGTCTCTCTCCTTCTTTTGCTTTCCTCTTTTTTTCCCCCCCTCTTGTTTCCTTTGAAGTGCTAAACAATGAGAGGGCTGCACTCCCTGTTAAGCTCATAGAGAAGTCCAGGCTCAAACTGCTTGGCACAGTGCACCACAGCTGAATCTTGTCCTCTGGACCACATGGGGATGAGAAGGGAGGAGGCAGCATCACAAGTATAGTCAGCATGCAGTGACAATGGCAGCACAGAGCATTGATCCCCCTAGCCGAAACCCATACTACATCTGCACAGCATAGTTGATGAACACTCATTTCCAGAGAATGTTTCTGTCTGCCTCTGTTGCTCTGAATGTTGAACCTTGACAGCCTTCCATTTCTTGACACAATGCATAAGAGACTTTAAGGGTGTAATTATGGAGACCCAAAGATTTGCATGTCAGGACCTTATTGATTATAATGATTGAGATAAAGGATTTAATTAGTCCAGCTTGTCACCTTTGAGCATGAGGAAAATTACTTGTCCTTCCATTGTCTCCGTCTTACCCCTCCTGCCTCTTTTTCTTGTATGCAGCCACAGACACATCCTTGCAGTGATAAATGCTATTCATTACCAAAGGATGGAATGGGAAATGAAGCAAAATTAGTGCTCTGGGAAGCGTTCCATGACTGGGGCATATACCATTGGCTGCTGAGGCATCTGGGACATGTGTTTATCCACTCCCACATGTTTCTTCAAGCAATATCTCACAGTTACTCACATTATGCTGTTCTCACCTCACTCTGCAATCTGATACATCCTCTCTCCTTTCCAATTTCTTCCTTTCTGTCTGTGTCTGTTTCATTTTTGCATAGACACTAATGCCATCTCCGAATTATGTTCTTTTGAGGCCCTTTATGATTTTCTTTTTTGAAAAGGAGAGCTATAATTTTCAACTATCTAGTGGATGAAATTTCTTCCGACTAACGTGACACACGTACTTTATAATTATATAGATTTATATTGTCCTGTATTTCATTACAGTAATTTTGTTTCAGTTCTCATGTATACAGCTTGGATTACATTTTCGTTTCCTTTGCCTCTAATAAATATCTGAAGTCAATTTTAGAACCATGACAGTTGTAGCAAGTGCATTGTTTAAGTGTATCCTGTAGTTTCATCTAACAGGTATTTATTCAGTTTGACTTCTCTGAGGTGAAGTGTTAAGGTCTTTCCATGCTGCTACAGTTGTCCCAGTTTTCTTTTTTTCTTTTTTTTTTTTTAAAGCTTTTTGCTGTTCAGTTTATTCCATTTGGAAGCACAACTAAGGGAGAGTGGTGTCACAGTACAGGTCACTGACAACTGCTCAAAGGCATTGAGTTGAGAATTGATTATTTTATTAGGGTAACAATTTTCTGCCATTCTTGTCTTGCATGTGATAAGTAATATTAGTCAGAGCGAGGAACATTTAAATTTGACAAAAGCTGTTGTCTGCTGGTGCGCTATAACACGTCAGTCAGATAGGAGGAATAATGTCTTCTCCTCTGTCAAGCATAGGTGTTATCCAGCATGTATCCTAGTATTGATTTGGGATGACACTGGTCTTGCATGACATGTCAGTCAGAAATGTACTTCTGTCAGAACAGTTTTAGTCAAAATAGGACTGCTATGGCTCTCTGGGACCCACATCTTTGCGCTTCCATGCACATACATGGAAAGCAAAAAGGCAAAGACAGCAGCAGCTGCAAGAACTCACAGAAAAGAACAAACTGACTGACATTGGGCATGATGTTGATAAAGTCATAAACATAATGAAGACCATAAAATAGAACTCTTCAAGCCACTTTGCAACCCACCTTAAACAAAGTTGGCAGATTTACACAGAAGGGCGTCAGCTTAACTTTCAACTAATGGGTTGCAAAATCTAATGCTAGGTTTAGTTAGTTATGCATCTAGATGTTTGAGTGACCTGTCATTGATTTGAGGTGTGTATGTTTTTTTTTTCTTTGTTAGCCATTGTCTGATAGACATTTGAGGCATATGAGAATCATCAAGACACTGCTAATGATGGTTGCTTCTACCATATTATCCACAAATGTGTCATATATATGTTACTTTGACATTCTGGTGGTACTGTATGAGAGGACAAATCATGAGATTGCAAGGATTTTATAAATATGTATGCTACCGAGGCCATAAATGAACCAAAAACCAATCAAGTCCACCCAGTTGTTTATGGACGTGGTTCAGTCTGAAGGAAAGTGCTCAAGTATTTCCAATGAACAGCTCTTGAAACATCATTATAACCAGCACAAATTGTTACTGTAGGGTTGGCTCTTAAATCAGATTTCTTCTCTGTGTATTTGGGGTTCCAGTGGCAGTCTCTTGATTGATTTGACCGCACCTATAATCAGCGATGGTAACAGCAACTGTGGCTTTCTACTACAAATCACAGAATTCTGGAGGCAGGCTATAATTGGCCTTTTCTATCATTCTGTGAGTAACCGTGATCTGATTTTATTCTGTACTCGGCAGGAGCCTGCCAATAGCAGGGCACATAGAAAGGACTTGGTTAGCTTGCTGAGAAGTTGAAGGTGTGCAACCTGTTTCCTGCAGCTCTACATCTAACAACTGTTGCTGCTGCTGTTTCTTGTTTTATTACTTCTAGTAATGTTTCAAACTGATCTGGTTGTTTAAAAAAAACAAACAAAAAAACCTGTATAATACCTTTTTCTGGTCTATGTAGATATATTTTTGTGTTGAGGCTTTTTAAAGTGCTCTAATGCTTGATTTTAAATGCTTATTTTAGTTATAATAAACATGCACCTGCACAATAATTGGTCATTCTCAGCTTATTCGATTAAACATTAGTACCACTACTCACGTGCTCAGAAAAGATTCATTTACCAAGTAGCAACATAGAGCGATTAATGACTAATTATGTGTTGTGGATGGATCATCTAACATGGTCTCTTGACCAGCGTTTGGTCTGTTTTCAGCATCTCCCTTATGATGGCATTTGTGGTCTGCCCATCAGAGATCCACAATATAAACTTTTTTGAAGACTAATTTAACCCTCATCATATTGTTTCCTAATAGTAATGCCTTTTCACATTAGCCTAACCACAGCTCCATAGCTAGGCAATCTGTAGTACAAAGAATTTAGACAATTTTAATTCTCAACACATGAGACTTAATAAAGAAATGTATGCAAAATTGAAAAAAGGATTTTATTTTATATTTATTGTTTTGCATTTTTCTCCTACGATGGGTTTGCTTAGGTAAGTTCTAACTTTAATTTTGACTGTAATCTATTTAGAAATTCTAGATGACAATCATTTTGCAAATTTGCTGGTAGGGCCTCAGACGTTTGCCATCATCAACATTTGAGATGATCACCCTTAATTTTTGCAATAACTTTAAATCTTTAAGATGCACACAAAGAACAAAAGTTGTGGGTGCTTTATAGGTGTAGTATGTTTTGCTGATGCTTTTTGGTAACTGCATATTGACTGCTCTATCAAAATCAGGCTGGAAAAACTAAAACGAAATTAAAAAAGAAAATTAACGTCATGCCTTTTTACTTTCACATCGAGGTCAATGAAGGTGGGCACTTAAATCTAAATCTAATTAATCCGGCACTGAAAAGAAATACTAATCTGCATGTCTGTTTCTCTACATTTCATACCGATATAAACACTTGGGCAAGTTGTTTAGCGGTATTGCAAAAGCTGTGAGGGTGCATGGCTCAGTTATTTAAAATTTAACTTGTTTCAAATTTCAATCTCATGAGGCACAGTGCTGTAAAATGCAATTTTAGCACGTTTCATTGACCTTTACATTTACACAACAGCATGAAGTTTCTGTCACAGTGTGTTTTGTGGAAATGGGCTCAGCTTTGGTTCCAAAAATTTGATTTCAATCACATAAAGGAAAAATCACCCAAGAAGCATCTAAAACATAGCCTTGTACAGACCAAGGCTGTTCTCTGTATTTGCACATGACAACCTCAGGTGTTTGTAGGCATGTTACTGTATGCATCACTGAACATTATCATGGAGACTAGCTGCAAATGTGAGAGAATAAAAACAGATTGTCATAGGAATATTGTACTACACTGAATAAGGTACCGGTAATAGTGCTGTTTATTCTGCATTTGTCTACTTCTTATGATGTATAATACTGCACAGTATTTTTTCTCTAATTATTGCTTTTGGTTTATAGGGTGTGTGAATTTGACCAAAGAACGAGATGTGGTGTAAAACAAATCAGATATTTCTCTCTCAGACTGAAGTTTTCAGGTTTTTTAAAAAACATTTTAAACTTTATGTTGTATTTATGTGTTATGTGGTATACACTACTGGTATCACTGGCTCAAATTAGGCTGCCACAGGCCACTTTCCAGATATGTCGCTGTACATAATCGCCAACATTAGTGTAGAAATAACATTTTAGGAATTATTTCTCAGCTCTTCCAGTTGAAGGCCACAAACTCCGTTGTTCTTACTGTCTTCAACATTTGTAGCAAAAAATATGTCACAGCTACACAGATAATAGTCCAATGATCAGTAGTATCTCCAGCTTGTTGAATACATTGCTGGAAAGACAATAAACAGTTACCCCACAATTTGAACTGTTCATGTAATTCTAACATGAAATACAAAATACTCAATGACTTAGTCAGAAGAACTTTTTTCTTTGCTCGTTTTTTAATCCCTGAAATTCTGTATCAACGTAAAAAAAAAAATCTTGGTTGGGCTCTACTTTCTATGTTCTACTTAACTAGTCAGTTATATTGTGATTTTGCTCTGCTGACCTAGAGTGGGGCATCTCAGAGACAGACTGAATCCGACAGGATGGACCACTGAGGTTTTTAAAGCATTGCTTTGCTATATTTTATTTATGTCCCTAAGATGATTCACCCTGACATTTGCTGATGCTCTCTGTCTCAAGCAAATCTCCTGCCATCATAAAGTTGCTTGTCTAGGGTGCACTTGGTAAATATTTAAGAGGCTCTCTGTCAGTGTTGACCATTCCCTAGATAGTCGGTGTCCGATGCCCCGACTGAGTTGCTTAGACCGTAACAATTTTATGGATTATGAACTTCTATCTCCTCTCTAATGTTAGGAAAGAAGTCAACTACTAAAGGAGATGTTAGAATAATTATTTTATGAAGTGAGACATACATTTGTTTACTTGCAATAGCATACACAGTGAACCTCTCACTGAATGCTCACTGGGCCAATCCAGCGAGTTTCATTTATTTACTTCTTCCAACGTTATCCTGGGAACAGATATGTGTGTGTGACACTTACAGAGAAACGGTTAGCTACATGATGTACTAATACATGATTCTAACTGTGCTTTGGATAACAGATGGTAGAGGAGCCATCACAAGGCCTGGGAGAAAGACAGAGGGACGGAGAGACGGCGAGAGTGATGCATTCCCTCGGCTTAATAATATAAGTTTTGCATAGCTTTAATTTTAGAGAGAGTGTAACTTTAATAATTTTTCCATCAGGAACTCACAGAAAATTTTAAAAAATGACCTAAATCACACTTTCTATATAAGTCAGAATCAAAAAGCACCATATGAGTTTATGTTCAGCAGCTTCATCAAAACAAGCTGTATTCAGCTGCAAAATACGTTTAAAATGAATCTCTATGTGTTTGACTTAAGGATTAAGAATTTGTCAGACAGTTGATAAGCTAAAGAGTGTCAGTTCATTACTATGACTGTCCTGATTTGTGATTAATTCTATTTTTGCAGTTAGCTTTTTATTTAAACTCAAATAGCTGTACAGCTTGATGATTAATATTTGTATGTTAACTGGGCAAGAAGGATATTTAGAATTCAAAGCAAGGAATGTTTTTTGTGCAAAAACTGGTGATATTGCACTTTCCTAACAGTCAGATAAAATTGATTTTAGGTCACTGTAAATATTTATATCAGTTTATCTGCTTAATAATATTAGCTTTATAAAGAGCAAATCTGGTTGGTCGTATGAAAAGCAGAGATTGTTGTTATTTATTATGTTATAAAATGACTTTTCAAACCACATAACAAAATTCGGTTGATATTTGTGTTGTGAAAATCCCTCTACTACTGTAATTGATGCAAGTTCCTTCACTGTCACCTGGAAAAAGCTTTCACAGGTACCAGATGTATGCTCCTTTTTTACCAAATGCAAATCACAACCCACGTGTTGAGAAATTGAATTTCTCTCTGTGTAGCTCACTTTCCGTTTTTAACAGTCTCCTCACTCAGTTTCTGCCGTGTCTTTGTTGTGTAAATAGGGAAATTCTAGTGTTGAATTTAGTTTTCCAGCACTTCAGAAGGTAACAGGCCCAGTAGCTTCTACACATAAACACACACACACATCAATTTTGCACACAAATTTGCAATCTTCTTACAGAGTGGCAGGTTCACAGTTTTTTTTTTTTTTTCGTGTGTGTGAACTGAAGAACAAGGAAGAAGGAGAAGCAAGATGGGATAAATAAAGAGGCAATGGTGCAGGAAGTGGAGCATGTACCACCATATAGGGCTTGTAGACGGGGTTTAGGTGTTTGTGCTCCATGTAGCATGCTTGGACAAGTACAGGCAGAGACCTCGGGATCTTATGGTGTCTGGATGACTTTTGCACCACTTTTTGGAACTTGCACATTTAAAAGCTTGCACTAAATTAGAAAAGGCAGTAAAGGTCCTATGTAATATGAGGCCACAGCTGAGACAAAGCCACTACCTTCATCTTTTTCATTTTATCATTAATCATATTTGCTATTGTTGTCTGTCAAAACAGTCCCTCTTGCTTCATGGGATTACCATTTAAATAGAGGAGAGGGAGAAAAGTGTGCCTTTGAGACAATCCAATTTAGTGCTCCTCTCCAGCTTTACTGTAACACTAATATAATCTCAATCATCAAACCCTGAATTCATCTCTCTTACAAAGCATCCATCAGTAAATAGTTTCCTCTACCTTGGATCCCTTAGTGGGATGTTAAAAACCGCAGCGTGTTTGTGACTGTTGTTTCTCTCATCAGTTTCATTTTGGTTCCAGTATGCAGAGCAAAAATGGGGATTGAGGGAGGCTGTGCCATCTGACAACCTAGCCTTTTCCCTCTGTATGTGTTTGTGTGTGTGTGTTTATTAGCACATTGTAACACATGCCAGATTGACTTACACTTTCAGTTCAGAAAATATACAACACAAGTGGTGCGTGGGTGCATGACACACAGCAGGGATGAACTAATTTACAATGAAATTATCATTTTCTTAATCTCACAATTTAGTGTTACAATTTTTTTTCCAATTCATATTGGAAAAAAAGAGGTACTTTCTCCTGCTCTCTTATTTCCCAAGGTGGATGGATCCACATGTTTAATTTGGCAATGATTTTGCCATTCCTGATGCAACCCTTCCATTTATCCAGGGAGGCAGAAGAGCATTAGCAGTGCATTCACTCGCTCCAAGGGCGGGACCTCCTCCCAGGCTTGACCTAAGGATCTAGCCAGTAAACCATGAAACCACACACACACATTGTACTGAAAATTATATATTTATATATATAATTTTAAAGTTAAAAACAGTTTAGCAAAGGGAATGTTTAAATGTGTTGATATATTTCAGGATATAGAGGATTTCTATAAGATTTTCATCTAGAATAATTGATGAATTCAGTTCAGCAGTGTCTTGATATCAACAATGAAAGAAGAGGGGTGCGTTCGCAAAAAGACGTCATCTCTGTAGGAGCACATGTTCCAAAGCATGTTATTACATGACTGACAACAAGCCACATTGCCACTGTCCTTTTTTTTTCTTTTTTTTTAATTCAGCAGATGTGGTTTTTTTCCTAATTTTTAGACAGAATTTTAAAATTTTAAGTATTGTTTTTTTAAGGCCACATGACATTTTAAATGTCCACAGGTCCAGATTATGTAAACTTTCTGGAACACAACCCCCCCCCCCCCCCTTTTCCCGTTTG